>JACWST010000017.1:99612-113129 GCA_014850475.1 Cryphonectria naterciae | reverse complement strand
CACTCTAGTGAGAGTTTGTATGGCGGTAGCTGTGATGTGACTGGTGATTTGGTTTGCACCGGTGATGTGCACCTGTTGTGTTTTATATCCCCCCTTTGTCGCGCCCCCCCCCCGCCTTTTTTTTTTCTTCTTTTCTCTGTCTCTCTCTCTCTCTTTACCATGGGGGAGTGAATTTGTCTGTTTCTTAATATCAGGAGCCTTGAATTTCTGCAAGTGTCGTCGCAGCAGGAATTTAATATTATGCTGAAAAGTGTTCCTATGATGCGTTTCTGTCGCTGCGCGAACATATTGACAATAATTAGGTACAGTCACATGTTTCGTAGGGCTCGGAATCAGAATCCAGCGAATAGGTAGCTATGGCCCGAGGTTTTAATGTCATTGTTATCTAATGAAGTACTCAAGTAAAGTATATTCCCTTCCATCTATCCTCAAGCATCCAAATTGTATGCCCATGAGCTCATGCCAAATATTATTATCTTTAAGAACCCCATCCCATATGAAAAGGCATCATTCAAAACATTGTCTTCGTAAAACTCATGCAACATTAAGAGGAAGAGAGGAAGACAGGCTCTTGAAAGCACCCAATCTCCTATAACTTACGACAGAACATAATCCGCACAAGAAAAGTCAATCTTGCAGTCACCATTGCCACGATGTTCGAAATCAGGCTCCGCTATCGCTCGACAAGAAACACTGTCAAACCGCCTGTGTTTTTGACAGGTGATTTCGCATCGCTTCCACGGAGAGTTGAAAGCCCATGATGGTGTGGACCGTCCCCCCTCCTGAAGACCGAACCAGGGCATCCTCGACGAGCACTTTGTATCCGATGGATGCTGAGGAGTATACCATTCTCAGCGTGTCCGCAACCTCCCTCTCCCGGGCGTTCATGGCTTTGCTCCCGCTGGGCTTTCCTTGATCTTTGAACCAGACCGCAGCAATGTCATCATCCTGGGGCAGTGCTGGCTCAAGAATGAACGCCAAATGTGCTTTGGGCTGGTACTCTTCCGGGATGCGCCAATCTGCAATGCACGCATAGTAAAGGCTGAACGCGTGCTTGAGAAGCTTGTTACCGGCGAACTACAACAAGACAACGTTAGCAACTATCGGCTACTAAGGGGGTTGGGGAAGATGTTTTGATGGCAACATACTTTGATCCCGGTTGCTTCATCTTTCTCTTCGATAAAAATCATTTCTATGAAGACAATATCGTCTCCATAGCCGGGACCCGGGACGTCAAGCTCCTGGGACTGTCCTAGCTTTCCGTACAATGATCGCAAGGCTTGCGCCATGTCCTTAGCCTCGTATTTGTACTTGGACATGGATCCCTGCAACCACTCAGAGACCCAGAGGGGGGAGCTCTGACCTTGCTGGGATGGAATTGATTTCCTCAGCAGCCAGCCATTGATATGTCCGATCTGGAACTCTCCCTGAGGAAGCGTGAGATATAGGTCTCCGCGGTAATTTATGCGGCTCCTATATCCCAACGGGTCTTCCGATACCGCAAGGCTCATCCTCAGTGGAACAAGAGGACCACCAACGGGAAACGAGACGTCTTTGGAGCGGCTCGTTTCGACCGAGAACCCAGAATCGCTGGAAGCAGCTTCTGGGCAGAGCGACGGAGCTGGGGAGCAGCGGTCAGAAGCCTCTAAGAAGTCGAAACATTCTGACTCCGGGGTGGGCATCATATCGGGCCCAGAGGTCTTTTTCCGCTTTACAGGCGGCTCAGGGCTTTCTCGGCTTCGTTTGGGGGCCATCTTGGTGACAAGTGTGTGGACAGAAAATGGTGATGCAGTGTACACACTACGCAAAGATGATGTGGAGGCGAATTCCAAGAAAATGTACAAATACAAATCAACGTGATAGCTAGGTGTACATAGAGTAGAAGCCTAGAGGAGGGAGAGAGAGAAGTCTAGAAATTCCCTCGAGGAATCCTTGGGAAGAGCCATGAATTGATATAGTAATTTTTGGTTGCAAGTTGCTCATGGTGTGCATCTAGAGCATTTGAAAGATCAGCCCTATGACAGAGGTGATTGCAACCGATGTAATCCTAGGGGGAAGCTAGGACACGATAGTAACGTGTTGTTGGTGATGGTCTCGTTATAAAACGGTGTACCATTTTCTAGCCGTCTCATTACTAGGCAAATGGCCACGAATTAGTAAACGGCTGTCAGTCCGTGAGGTGCGGACCTTGACAGCTGTCTTGTGCGTCTCTAGCTACTTTGTCAACCATAAAGACCTTTTGCATAACACATACTGACAACTGACACCCCAGATGGTGTTCTACGAGGACACTAATTACACATAGTCTTGTTATCAAAATTACTGGTTTAGTACTAATAATTTGAGCGGACACTTATGCTCTATTACTCCCTCAAGCCCTCTAAGCCCCATCATCATTGATCATATAGTGAAGGGCATCTTTACTCATATCACCCAAGACAAAGATTAGTCTTCTCCCTTTGTTCTGCCTCCTTTTTTTGGTCTCTCTACAAGTCGTTAAGTTGTAATATTGACCTTGATTGATGGCAAACATGTTGAGGCTACTGGTAAAATTGAAATGATATAAGCACACCAGTGTGTGTAAGTGTAATTAAAGCAGACTTTAAGTAATTACCTGGCTAGGAGTACTATTAGTTGATGCGCTCTGAGCCTAGCCGTGACTCAACCTCATTTCTGCTAGCTAATAGATATTGATTAGCTGATGCGCAAGATCACTCCCCATAGTCTGACCTCATGTAGTTCACTAGGCGACATAGTGTCCCCAATATGCCATCAATCACATCAACACTCGCGATGGTCCAGAGAATGAGTCATTAATTACGGCTGAACAGCTAGCATCATAACACACAAGCACTATCAGACAAGCATGAACATCTCACAAGAAGTCCTCTTGTATTTTTTTCTTCTCGGTCAGACCTTTTGCGATCCCCTTGTAGAACCGTTTGCCATCCTACTGCGGATGGCGGCCCCTATTGAGCCTTGGCTCTTCTCCAACAACAAAACAATGGAATTCGAACGAAGCAGGACATGCTTTACAACGTCGATGAGCCTCACAATCTCGCCCTTCTTCTTCCTCGTCGTCGGCCATTATCGTGGTTTTCTCATGCAGACGTTTTTGCTGTGTCTGGCTTAAACCAGGCCCTTGGACCGTACCAAGTCCCCTTCACGAAGCTGTTCCAGTACACGCTGGGAAAGAAGTCCTTCTTCAGGTGGTAGAAGACCCGCCGTGGTACATCCTGGCTGCCGATACCGGGCACCTTGGCGAATGTCTCATCAGGCACACCACCATACTTGAACTCGCAGAGCATTAGCTCGTTGTGGCCGGTCAGCAGGGGGCAGGAAGCGTAGCCGGTGTAGCCAGCGCTGAGCTCTTTGCCGCGGATGGCGGCCAGCAGGTTGTCTACGAGAACGGGAGCCTGAGATGAGATGGCGGCGGCAGTCTTGGAGTTGGGGAGGGAGGAGGCGTCCCCTATCGAGAAGACGTTGGAGAACTTGTTATGCTGAGTCGTGGTCTTGTCCACATCCACCCAACCGGCAGAGTCGGCTGCAATATTAATAAACAGTCAGCACTGCACCTCCACTCCCAAAACACTATTCGGCCTGTCAGTAGGGTCTAAGTCTTACCGAGGGGGGACTTGGCAACCCAGTCCCAGGGCTTCTGAGGAGGAACCACGTGCAAGAAACCAAACTCCTTCTGGACCTCCTTGCCGTTGTCCGCCAGATTCTTGAAGATAGCAGTCTTGTTCTTCACATCGACGCCGACCAAGTTGTGCTGGAACAGCCCCTCCACCTGGCGCTGCACACGCAGCTCTTCAAGTGCCTTGGAATACTTTGGCACAGCGAACATGGCTACATCATCACGGTCAGTGTGCGTCTTTCTTCTTCTCCACATTCCGAGAGACAAGAGACAGAGGCCGGAGAGCATACCTGGAGCACCAGTAGCAAAGTAGGGCAGGATCTCCTTCCTCACACCGTCCTTCTCCCACTGGGACAGGGCCATCCACATGATCTTCTGCGGGGCTCCAGCGCACTTGATAACACCTGCCGGCTGCGTGAAGACGGCCGTCCCCTTCTTGAAAGCCTGGATGTTCTTCCAGACCTGCTCGACCGTGGTGTTGGAGTAGATGGAGCTCACGTTGCTGCCCAAGTCCTGCAGGGCCTCAGGCAGCCCCTTGATACCGCCAAAGTTGACCTCCAGACCTGGCGCGACCACCAGATACTCGTACGAGACCTCGACACCGTCCGTCGTCTTGAGCTCGTTGTTCTCGGGGTCAAACTTGGCAACCTGCAGAGGATAATGCGTGACATTCTCAGGTATGATGCTGGACAGAGGGCGGCTCATGTCACTCAGAGGCTTGAGGCCGGAGCCGACGAGGGTCCATCCAGGCTGGTAGTGGTGCTCCTTGGCCGGGTCCAGGATGGCGATCTCGTCCTTCTGGAACTCCTTGGTCTTCAGCAGCTGCGCAGCAACTGTGACGCCTGCCGTGCCTCCTCCAACAATGACCACGCGGTGGTGAGGCTTTGGCGGTATCGCGTTGACGGTGGCGTATGATCTAAGGGAGGAGGAGGTCGTGAAGGGCGATCTCGCCTGAAATGCCCTGGCAGAGGCGCGGGAGGCCACTGCTCTAAATGAAACCGCCATCGTGAGGCCCAGATGAGGTAAGAGGATGATGAGATTGATGTAAGGAGTGAGTATTATTATGAACGAGCCATTTTTTTTAATTTTTTTTTTTTTAGGTGAGGGATTCAACATCAAGGATTTGTAAGGTCCCAGAAAATGGCGACAAAAAAGAGATCGTCCCTTTGGTAAGCCACACTTGGCCTGGGGTTCGATGGCGTGATCAATCTACAGTGGGGCAAGCTGACTAAGGAGTTCCTTAGAAAACCAGCCAATGAGATCAGTGGTAACCCTAACCATGACAGTGCCTGATTTTGAGGACTCGCTCGCACTCTTCAAGGCTGTTTTCTTCATGCCAACACCTCTAGCAGTTGATTAAGTGAGTATACATACATATCGTGTGGAGAGTTTGGATGAAGAAGAATTGATAAACTTGACAGGGAGGTACTGACCTGTTCCTTCATGCCTCCTCAGCCATCCCGCTAGGTCTGCGCATTTGCTCCAAATAGCTGCTGCATGTCTGTTGGATCTGATTATTATTTACAGACTTTGAGCATGACTATGATAGGGAGAGGTAGTCTCAAGCATTTATGCAAATAATAATCAATATGCTATAAGTAATGATATCTGTGGAGGCGAAGTCATATATGTGTGCATAATTCATTGCATCTGACTTAATTATACGAGACAAGATAATACATGACTCCAAAAAGTGCCAAGTATTTAATAGGGTTATCAATTTATGACAGCACATCTGTAGGACATTTGGTGTGGCTGACTTTGTGTGCACCTGAGTTGGGTGCTTTGCAGATGCCTGACCTATGCTCTTCGTTTACATTTTGGGCTGCTCAATGATTAAACATGACACAGCACCGAAATCAAAGGATCATCTCTGGAGTGGGTTCATGTTCAATCTAATGGTAACTCCTAGTTGCAAGCTTTTCTGCACTTCATGGCAAGAGGGTGGTAAGCATTGGGTCGTCAGCATTGTACAACCCACAAGCTACTTGGGCATCGAGATCAGGAGTCACCAGTACTGCTTTCATGCCATACATATACGGTTGATTATTCGTTGATTAAGCTACATACGAGACAAAGAAGCCAGTCCGACTGAACGGCCCAGCGAACATAAGAGGTAAAAAGTCGACATCTCACGATCTGTGCCTTTCCTATTCAAGTAACCTTCTCTACAAATCCTCTTCAGTACCAAATTCAGCACAACTACTTCCTCAGGTTCGCAACAACACCAATATGCCTTGCAATAAGTGTGGAGGGGGTTTCGGCGCCCCTCGAAATGTGACAACAACAGGTCCTTCTCAAGACTGTCGTCAAGGCAACGTGTCTACTGGGACTACCTGCCCTGACTGTCGTGGCGATTGTGAAAACTGCACGTTCGTCTGGACCGGCGACCAAGACCTCTGGACTTTGCCCGAGGCTCAGTGGCACACCTGGGCACAATGCACCACTTGTCAGGGTACCGGCCAGATCACAAGGCCCTGCCCGCTTCCATATCCCCAGCACCCCGCCGATCGAGCCCCAGTACTCTGCAACGAGTGCGGCGACACGTACGCGGTCCCCAACCAGGTCCAGATTACCTGCCGGCACTGGAACCTGCCACATTGCCAGACTTGTCAGATTTGTCTAGGCCTCGCCAGGAGCCCGGCGTCATCTAACTGCGAGGCGTGCAGGGGGACCGGCTTTGCAGGCGGAAACACCAACGCTTGTCCAGGCTGTCGGGGTACCAACATCGTGCGGCTGCTGTGTTCGAATCGATGGCACCAAGGTGCTCGTTGACCAAGAAGCATTATTGGAAATATGATTGTTGTAAGTTAGTGGCCCTTGTGATATACGAGCACCGAGATATGGGATATTGATACGTGGAAACTTTTTTTTTGGAGCGGGAGGCGGGGTGATTCATGAACGACTCGGCTGCGGGGCAGTGTCTGTCAAATAATGAATGTCGTCTAAGGTTGAGAAAAGCTAGGACCTCAAATTTGAGTCTCGGAGGATCATTCTAGGCCGACTGTTGTCAAGGCGTCTTAATCCAATAATTATACTCTCATTATCAATCCTTCAGTGCCTTGTGGTGACCTCGGCTGTTTATATCACTGCCTCGAAAATCTGCATCCCGCTCTCTGTCTCCCATTTGACGTCGACGCCCGGTGCCACATAGTAGATATAACCCTCCTTCAGCTCAAACTCCTCACCGTCTGCAGTCATCGTCCCCGTACCCTGCGTAACAATCATCACCCCAGGTCCATCCCCAGCCTTGATCTCGTCACTCTCGCCCGCCCGCAGCCCAGACAAAAGCATATCAAACTCACTCATTGGCGGCTTATAGACGACCGTCTTCCCCGTCTTGCTCCTCTCGCTCTTCTGGCTTGGCAGGATGACATCCTCCCTGCTGTGCGCCTTGAAAGTCAGCGTATCCGCAAACACATCGACATTGTTCCTGTCCGCCGCAGGACAAAAGCCCACGTTGAGGACGTTGTTTGACCGCGCCATGCATTCGACAATGTTGCCAGACAAGTACGCATGAATGCCGTCGGCAGGAATGTAGATGGCGTCAAGAGGCTCGAGTGTCATGAAGTTCATGCACGTCAGCGCAACAATGCTGCCTGCGTCGCCGGGTCCGTACTGGCCCTGCAGCCGCGGCAGGAGGTCAGCAAAATACTCGGCGCCAACCCTCCGCAGGTCCTCATGCGGCGTGGCGAGGAGGTCCCTCTCGATGGCGTTTATGGTGGCGTCGTCGACCTTGAGGAGGTTCCGCGTCACCTCGCGCAAGGTGTCGCTGGTCCAGCTCTCAGTGGGCGTGCTAGGGAGGTAGGGCGTGAGCGCGGAGAGGGTGAAGATGAGCTGGACCTTGGCAAGAGGTTTAAAGCCGGCGAAAACCTCGAACTTGGAGAGAGCGACGGCGATCTCGGGCTTGTGGTTGGGGTCGGTGAACTGGTCTGGATCTTTCTGATGTAGTCTCGTTGCGAGGTCTTTGTTCGGATGCAGTTGTAGAGGAAGGGCCTTTGCTATCGAGAGGATCTTTTTCGTGATGACTCGTCAGCAACATCATTACACAAGAGTTTCTTTGGTAACTAGATGAACTGGATTCTTTACCTTTGGAAGGAAAGGTAGCTGGGCATCGAACCTCTCGACGACCTTCTTCCCAAGCAGCGTTTCTTGGTTCTTCTTCAGGACATCCGCAAGGGGCTCTCCAGTCTTAAGTACTCTGGCTGGAAAGTCTGGGTAGTCGCCGAACCACATCTCAGAGTAGAAGGTATCATCTTGAATATTAAAGTTTGTCCCAGGTGTCCTGGCACATAGCTGGGCAGCCAGAGATTGCTTGCCCTTCTTCCCCCATGGGTAATTATTGCATGTGCCACTAAGCTGGAATATGCGTTGTGTTGCCATTCTCGTACGACGATGGGATTCAAACAAATAAAAGTCCGGAGCAAACAGACTGGCGTGCACAAGGTCGAGGTATGCGAGAGGATGAAGGGTATGATTGATCGAATCAACCAACTGATTCGCTTTTCTATAACAGCGAACATGTATACGCAGTACTTTTTCGCATTCGAGATCAGCAAACTTATGTCATAGCTGATTTCAGCAGCAATGGTACGCTGTATCAGAGTGTCGTCATAATAGGCCACCTCAAATGCATGACCTCATCCACGAATTAATAAACCCTCGGACTAAGCCAGCGGCCGAGAGAGTGGGTCGCCTGATCTCAAGTCGTCCTCGAGGCACCCGCCCCGGAACAAGCTCGAATCTGGCCGATATCTCTTCTTCTCCACGAAGGGCTCTTTTTGTCCTGCCAACTCGTTTGTCGAAGAAAATAAGTGAATCCAGCACCGTCATCATGGTGTCGTGATGTTAGTTAGAATATTTACAGTAAGTTCCTCGGCCAGGTGGGCGCCTAACGAAGTTACAGTACTGTTGTAGGTCTGGCATGACTTCTGAGAGCCCTGACCATCACTCGGTGGCCGTGCTACGGGTCGGAGCTTGATAACTCAACGAGCCAGAGACGGCGACACCAAGTATAAACTCAAGGATCCCCTTCAAAGGGCGGCTTGATCAGTGATCCATCGGCTGTGTGGTATCACTTGCCTGCCTCTCGATCCCAACCATTGACCCGCCGCTTCGTCCACTCTTCGGTTCCTGTGGAATGCATATGCTCGGTAGAAACCGTCACACGCGTCTCTTTGAGGATGTGGGTCTGGCTCTCTCCGTCGCTGTCCCCGTCCTTCGAGATCCTTACTTTGTTGTTGTTGGGGTGATTGCTGCTGTTGCTCGACACAAAGGTCTGCATCTTTATGGCCTCTGCTAGGTCATCATCTCTCATGTCCCTCTTGTCTCCCGCCCCCCATGTCTGCAGGTCTGTGTCGGGGTTCGAGATCCCCTTGCTGGCATCTCTGGTACCTCCAAATATAGGCAGGCTGAGAAGAGGGCGGAGCGCGGGCATGGAGCCGGCGACGATGCTGATTCCTTCTTCGACGACCGACCAGAGCCCGATGGGGCCGGCGCTGTACATAAACTCGGCTTGGTTATCGTACAAGGTCAAGTAACGAAGTCGGATGATGGTGGCACAACTCGCACTAGAGAAAGAAGAAACAGTCAGTCGTCAGCAGTAGTAGAAGAGGAGACAGATTATGGGACTGTTCTCCTTTCTGGGTGGGATAGAGAGGACAAGAAGAAAGAAAGAAAGAAAAAAGACTAGAAATTGGCCAAGGAAGGACAAAATTCAACTGCATGAATGCGGTCACTCACAAGGCAGCCAGTCCCAGAATGATAGCCACAGAGAACTTGAGGCGTCGTTTCATCTGGATAGGCCAGATCAAGATGCCAGGCAGGATGGCCAAGGATACGTCCGTCAATATGGAGACGGCAGAAAAGAGGAAGCTGACGCTGCTGTTGAGCTTAGAATCACAGGTCCCGTAGGTTGTCTCGCCCCATAGAGTCGTGATCGGGTGGCAGATGTTGGAGATGCCTGCAAAGAAGATAATGGCCGCCATGAACTGCAGCGCGACGAGGCCCCAGAGGGTCCACGCGAATCGACGACGTCCGTCGGCCACGCGGATCAGACAGACACAGATGCTGCTCTTGATCGGGACGGTGCAGCCGGCGTAGAAGTACTCGGCAATGAAAAATACCTAAAGACAACATCGTCAACATCGTTGCTGCCTGACAAACAATTCTCGTCTAGGGGTGCGCACCTTCGTCCCCTGCATAATGTCTGTCGTCGTAAGGTGTTCCGACAGCTGCCCTGCGCCGCGGTAACAACACACGATAACCAGAGAACACGTGACTGTGTAGAGGACCTAAAATTGCCGACATTGCGGGTTAGAATGCTGTCATTTCTGTTTGTCCCATCTTCCTTCAAAATGGTACATATTATAATATTGACGTCAGGCCCAAGCCATCACCAGAAAAGGTCACTTACAAGACCGATGCACATCATCAGGTCATCCAACCCCTTAGCCTCCGGCCTTAGCCATCTTCTCACCGAGACACGTACGATGACAGTCACCCACGTCAAGATGAGGAAGAGGATCGTGACCCGGAGCAGAGGGACTCCCACACCAGCTGGCTCAACCATGGCGTATCGAAGACCACCGAGCGGCACTGCTCGTCACAGGAGAAGGGTGAAGAGGGGGAGGGTGGGGGTGTGGCTTTCAGAAAGGAAGAATCATGAAACCCAGAAGGTGACAATAACATGACACTTTGATGCAGAGGACGGGATCTCCATATAAACAAGAAAAAGAGCTTTTCCTGAACTGTCTGTTCTCAAGTAACGGCTCGAAGGCTAAGGGGAGAGACCAAAGCGACGGATCGGGTCCCCAGTGGCCCCAATATCAGGGACCCTGGCATAACCTGAGAGATCAACAGGGCGAGAAACTCAAAATACTGGAAATTTGGTCCTGGGTGCCATCTCCATAATAACGGGTTCCAAACCCAAGCAGAACGGGTCCGAGTCCTTGGGCCGGGATTATAAGGAAACATATGATCTCATGATAGTTTCATGCTATGAACTGTGCTACTAGATAGTATCCCCGAAAAACAAAAAGAATTCAGCCACCCGATATATCTTTCAAGACATGCGAGTCGGGCTCTTGAAAGAGCATAAATAGGAGAAGGATTCTCATGCGAACTGCATACCCTGTAGGTGGTAGTGTAACCCTCGAGCTGAGGCTTGGTCCCACGCCCTTGTAACGTTGACGACATCCTCCGGCCAGTTAGGCAAAGGCATCCAAGAACTGGCCACACACACAGGTGGACCAAGTTTTTCTGTCTTTCGAGCGTCTCTCCATTACCAAACATGCCATAGTACATACATACATTGCACCACAAGTACTCCGTCCAGCAAGGGGTTGCGCCGTTGAACGATCTGCGCACCCGTCTCAGTGGTGGATCTATATTCCCAGTTATGGAGATAAAGAAGGAGAAGGAACGGAAATACATAGTAATTAAAGAAGAAAAAAATTTACAACATGAGCACATTGGCTGGATGACCCAGGTTCGAGAACAACGACCCACTTAGCGTCCAGGCTGCAGATGCTACTATGGAAATGGGTGAGTACTACGCTTTGAGTTTGGCCTGACACGCCTGTACAAGTTTAGTAGCCGGATTATCCGGTTTTGCCTGCGCACCCACCCAGGCCACCCCGAATCAACAAGAGGGGTTGTTGCCAGATTGTCCTCTCTCTCTCTCTCTCTCTCTGTTGGCTTGTACCAAAGTACTTCTTGGTTATGAAGAGCCGCACATGCGAGGCGGGAAAGTAACATAGGGCTGACGTTTGGGTAGTATTTTATGTTCATTTCTCAATCAGATAAGATTAAGTGCGGTATCATAGTACGTGGCTATACATACCTTAGGTAAGGTGATTGCTCGCTTGCAGAAGGTTTATGAAGATAGTAGTAGCCCTACTGCGTAACCGATTCATGTGCATACATAGCATGTGTATGAACATGGGTCTGGAGTAGTACCAGACAGGGGCCATCAGGTAAATTCTCCATGCTCGATGTCATGCTCCAGATGTCTGCTGGATCGCGCCCATCTGCCACGTAAGAAACTGCGATATTAAGGGGGTACCTGCAGCGGCCGTTCCATTGAAACCGTTCCTGTGGTTGTCCTTTATCCTTTGTTTTGTTTTTGTGCACGTAGCACTCTTCGAAACTCATCCCAACAAGTAACACCCCCTCAAAATGGCCGAACTTTATATCAACGATGGTGACCTGAGTGCCCTGAAGGGCAAGGTTGTCATTGTGACAGGTATGAATAGTTCTCCTAAATCGGTTGACTTTTTCCCCTGCCCCCCTCTTTTGTTTCCTGTTCCTCTTTTTTATTTTCATTTTTTTTCTACACCGCGTAACGAAAAGGGGAAACATGAATCCTGACATGATGTGACCTGTCACTCTCGTTTATTCAGGAGGCTCGTCCGGAATTGGTCTCGCCACCGTACAACTGCTGCTTTCTCTCGGCGCATCTGTCGTCAATGGTGATGTGGCTCCACCGACTGAGTCGTCGCCCTCTGCCAGCTTCACCTTCGTCCAGACCGATGTCGCCAACTGGGCCCAGCTGAACGCCCTGTTCAAGAAGACAAAGGAGAAGTATGGCAAGATCGACCACGTCTTTGCCAATGCCGGACTGGGTCCCCGGACCGACTACCTGGCCACTGAGGTGGACGAGAATGGCGACCTCAAGGAGCCCTCGTATGACCTCCTGAACGTGAGCATGAAAGGTGTCATCAACACTGGCACCCTGGCCATTTACTACATGCGCCAGCAGCCCGAGGGTGGTAGCATCGTTGTCAATGCTTCCACCATGGGGATCCAGCGATGCCGTGCCGTAGATTACGGTACGTTTTTTTCTTCTCTTCGTTCTTGCTTTCCTTTGTGAATTTTTTTTTTCAAGTTATTTTCACGATAAACACCCACCCCCCCACCCATACAAACCCCTGCTCCCGCAAGGATTTTATTCTCCTATCGTAGAAATCATGGTCCGATCGATTCTTGTGCCTGCAACTGACACGCACGGTCTTCTTTTTCAGCAACGGCCAAGCATGCTGTGCTTGGATTCGCTCGCGGCCTGCACCCGCTTCTAGGCGCGGCGAACCTGCCCATCCGCATCAACTCGGTCTGCCCGACATGGACAGAGAGTAGTGTCCTCCCCGGTCTGAAGGAGATCATGGCCAAGATCGGCGTCGAGATCCAGCCTGCTTCCGCCGTCGGTCGTGCTGCGGCCCTGCTGATGGCCGATACCGCGCGCAACGGCCAGGCCATCCAGGTACAGACGAGCAAGTACAAGGAGATTGACGAGAGCATCCTGCTGCCCGCCGCTGAGACCATCAGGGGCCCCGGCTACCCTGCCGAGGATGACGTCCTGCGGCGTGCCCTGGAGGTTATGATGGCTGGTGCACAGGCCTAAGTCATAGTAACATTACTGTGAATATTCGCTAAGGGATATATGGATCTGCTACTGATAGTAGGGAAGGAATGGAAGCACGCTTGTTATCTTCATAGCGACCTGCAAAGTAAACGAGGTAGAGAGATTTACACTGACTTGACCATTTCTCGTAGTACTTGATTCGACTCTACTCTACGTACCGAGCACTTGCGCATGATTAAGTGATCCTCCCCCACCCCCCTGAGCTCTTGATGTGACGTGGAGAGCCTCACTCAGCGCACTGAATCATCTTGTCACCGCCTCGTGCCTCCTTCCAAAATGTCAGGTTCAGGTGGAAACCAACGCTCCACCGTCAACTGATTATCACACGAAACCCCCCCCCCCCCCCCCCCCCCCCCCCGTGCCCCCCGCTTTTCTAGAACCCGGTTTGAAGGGGGGGGGGAGGGGGGGGGGGGAAGGGATTTCCATGTGAAATTATCTTTCCTCCTTTTCAAAAAATAA
>JACWST010000017.1:56820-99602 GCA_014850475.1 Cryphonectria naterciae | reverse complement strand
TGAAACCTCTTGTCCGCCCCTCGGGCCTCCCTCCAAAATGTCAGGTTCAGGTGGAAACCAACGCCCCCCCGTCAACTGATTATCCCACGAACCCCCCCCCCCCCCCTCCGCCCCCCACGTGCCCCCGGCTTGTCTAGAACCTGGTTTGAAGGAGGGAGAGAGGGGGTGGGGGAAAGGTATTTCCATGTGAAGTCATCTTTCCTCCTTATCAAAAATGAACGTCCTTTGCAGCAGGTCGGTAGGAATACTATGGTACACGGCAACAACCTTAAATCCCTCGTCCCATCCCGCGCGGCACATTTTGTGCCAATCTCAATTCCGTTAGCAGGGCTCCCGTGCTTTCTTAACGTTCGCCTCTCTCACAACTGCCATGGCTCCTACTTCGGTACTGCTAATGGTTCATCAGAACCGGTGTTCCACTTCTTTTGGTCCTACGTAGTATGGAGTATACCATACCAGATAAGTGCCACCACCCCTCGTCTCAAATGATGCTGCCATGCTCCGTGGCAAATTCTTTTAAGGCAAGCGAGATTGTCGATTGTCTTGCGCGTCCACCGTACCGAACCTCACGAGGGTCGATGATGAAATTTTTCGTTGCAACAGCTGGTAGGCTCCGCCCGTTAAACGTAGGCACAACCCTCATGACACCCCCCACCCGACCACAAAAAAGCGGACTGTAGGGAACAAGAAACTCGAGTAAGGCACTCTGCTGACCGCTGCGGGTCTACAAGTCAGCACAGCGGGTCTGAAGGTCCAAGGGGGTGAACTCGCTCACTCGGGAAGTTCCATGTGCAAAATGCTATCACTTGGATCGCCGGATCGTGATAATTAGCTCTCGGCAACCAAAAGGGCGTTGGACAATGTATTGTTGTGGTTGTTCAAACCATGTCTGACACGTGCTTGACACGTCCGAGAACTACGGACATAAACAGATTAGACATGCGAAAACGGAACCGCTTGTGATTCGACGGGACCTTTAAATTCTGTGACAGGAGAGCTAAAGTCTTGTGCTTGATTAGTCCACTGTGAGCTGATGCTAGTAACATGCATCTTATCTGGAGTTCCAAGGAAGTAAGCTCCATATCTGTATTATATGCAGGTCTGAAAGTCCTGATCCTCTCCTGGTAGCACAACAGTCAAGTCATGGTCTTGGAAGATCAATTGAATTCCTTCCCACTGCAGCAGCCAATTACCCAGTGGATGAAGTGATGACAGAGCTCGCACCTACTTCAGCACCGGAGCAGCTGCTCCGGCGGTGGTGCACAATCCGATTTGTAGGGTTTTTTCCCACAATATACGCTGCTGCTATAAGTATAGAGAAAACCGACTACAGTACATGAACATTATCAGCAGAAGTGGCAGCAATCAGAAGCTGGTGAAAGTACTATTCCTATGCTGTCCAATTGCTGTCAAGGCAAAAAAGTATACCGCTGGTTTTCTGCCATATATCGACTACATGTGAGCGAGATGGAAAATATGGAGCTGGTATTTGAGCCAGTATTGTTAGACAAGTTCCATTACTTTGAGCTCAGGTTAGATTCATAATCTGAGGCTGGACGTCTGAATCCATCAAGATCCATGGACCATGACTTTAGTCCTCTAATTCCCTCATGAGGTTCTTGTCCTGTACAGGAATGCACTGTGAAGTACTACTGACTGACAGCAAAGGTTACAAGGCTGTCAAATTCAGAGCGCAGACAGTGCACTGAGTTATAGCAGTTCTCAGCCCCGAATCAGTGACCAAACACGTAATTACCAGCGCCCAGCCTTGCCAATTCAAGGTGAACTCAGCTGAAGAATCAGAATATGCTCAGGAATAGCCAATTGATGTTGGGGGTTAGGTAATCTGATTCTTTGCTCACCACCACCTGCTGTATTCAGAATGCAGCAAGGCGGGGTTGCTTCTCCAACTCCCAAAGGGAACCCCGCCATGCATGCCACAAGAGTACATTGCCTGCATCCAACACCACCACCACCACCTCAACCTCAACCTTTTGATATCGACATCAACTGATCTCCTGGTGGATGACATCGTCAAACGACAACAGCCACAATTCCTGATGTCTTCATAAACCTCATCTCTCTGCTATACAAGGATTCTCTCCTTCTCTTCGCCATCGCCATGACCCGCCTGCCCAACGTTCCTCTCCGCTCGCGTGGGCTGATACGCGTGCCCCGCCCCTCACCCCGCCAATTCCACACCACTCCGCCCTCCCGTAACATCCTCTTCAACCTAGGCGGCCTCGCCGGCTCTCGCGAGTCCCAGTACTTATCCCGAGAGCGAGGCATTCCCCGAACCGAGTACTCATCCCACATCCACCTCATCCGCTCCAGCGAGGTCGACCCATTCGCCCCCGCCCCAGGCGCGTCCAGCGATGCCGCACGCGAGGCACAAGAAGCCGAGCGCGAGGCCGCCGAGGCCGCCTCGGACTTCCAGGAGTCTCTGGACCACGCAGACCCTTACAGACAGGCGAAGAGGATCAAGGCGATGGCTGCCAAGCTGGAGGCCGCAGGGGAGGAGATCGCGCTGCTGAAGCGGGCCATCAGGGATATGGAGGAGAGCTACGAGTCGATTCGCAACACGGCTATGATTGGACCGGGAGTTGTCTTGGCGGCACTTACACTGGCGTACGTCTTTGGCGATGCGTGGCAAGGTCGGTCGGGCAGAGGCGGAGAGGACGCCGTGGCTCAGCAGCCCACTGTGCAGATCGAAGATAAGACACAGAGCCAAGAGTTGGTGCTGGGAGCGGAGGATCTCAAGCGCTCTTCGGAGGGAGTGGCTTCGCATGATGAGGTCCACGAAAGAGGACAGAGCAGCCTCCCGGGTCGGCTGATGTGGGCGCCTGGTTTTGTCGCGAAGTGAGGAGGTGTGCTGTATCTCACTTGAGATTCAATAATCATTCATGATGATAGAAACGACATGGTATAGATCGATACCGAGAATGAGTGGTCATTTGAAATCTGGTGTCAGGTGTGTTTCCTCGAGGGTCAAGGTTGCAATCGAGCCTGGCAAGCGTGTGGCAGGCCAGTCGATAGACTGGCCACGATGTTCCAATCTGTGCTTTCTGTCGTATGTTGGGTTGTGGCTGGCATTTCATACAGTTTTGTGGACGGGATTAGAGGCCAGCGTCCACGCTAGAGGGTTATGATAGATACGAATTGCGGACAAGATACGCCGTGAGAATATACTGTGCCAGGTGCAATCAAGCTTGAGCTCATGCTTCTTCTTCCACTACCCGGAGACCATCACTGAATCCAATCTAAAGGCGCAATTTACCACACTTAACGTATGAATACTCCCTTCCCATGCCACAAAGCTGCTATTATATGGTTCGCCTGCTAGAATCTTTCCAGGTCTTTCTTTGAGCAGGTAAAGACCGCCGCATATCTGCATCTTAGATCAGAGGCCAAAGCCGCCCCAAACTGCGACGAGTCCTGTCATGACAGCCTCGCGCCTGGTGAGCGCATTCTGATGAGACAAGCACAGCCAACTTTATATCAAACTTTCCCAGTAGCCTGGAGAAACGCTTCTACTCTTACGGCACACGCACACTGCTATATACACTGACGAACGTCCTTTGGTCCGCACAGGTGCCACTGGTACCCACTCGCCACCGGGCTGCGATGGTGGGAGGCTGTGCGCACTTCCGTGTCCACAAGATGCGTGGATCATGAGCTGAGGTGCTCAAGACGTGTTCTTGCTTACACTTACATATGCGTCATGTCCTTGTAAACCTCGAGCAGGAGGACTTCTGCTGCAGGCCTAGGCGCTGCTCATCCCCTGGAATGGCATACCACTCGTGCTACTACGCTAAAGAGCAGCATACTAGTCTTGTCATAATCCTTAAGGCAATCTCTACACATGTCAGGCAGTCTACTGATCTCGACATGAAACTATATTACAAGAAGGGGGAGAAGGCCATCCTGAGCATTTCTGGGTTGAGGTCTAGGGCTCACGTGAGGCTGACAGCAGTGACATATGGAAGAACCTAATGGCCGATATATATGTCCAACGTCTTGAGACATACATGAATGTTATATTCAGAGGAAAATTAATAATTAATAATTACCGGGTTATTAATAGCTGTGACTTCCCGTATACGACAGGACCACTGCGTTTTGGGGGGGGGGGGGGCGAGAGAGAGAGAGGGAGGGAGGGAGAGGGAGGGAGGGAGAGGGAGAGAAAAGCAAGGCAAAGAAAAGACATCAGAAAATCAGCAGTATTTCATATTGTGCCTCAATTTCCTCTGTCTTCCAGCCAGACTCTCAGGACAAGTACAATATAGTCATAATCTTACTACCAAACAATTTACCCGTGATGTCTCAAACTTCTTATCATAAGCCTTTCCATATACCCAGCATAGTAACACCCACATGGTAGGTTGACCATGATATTGAGTCACAGTGGATAATGAAAGATAGTATGGGGCATTGTCGGGTTCAGATGCGGCTGCCACTCGAAGTCACATCTGGTGCATACGTATTGAGATTACAAGCTGTCCAAGTGTCTTATTTGGGTGGGCGAGTATGGTGGCACAACATGAATAGTGCTCTCTCAGTACGTGGCTGTGCAAGACATTCTTTCCATCTTGTTAGGCTGATCCGAACACCAAGACACCTCAGCCCTGGAGTCAGCACTCGAGCACTTGTCCAGCTTGTGTTCAAGTTTCCATGGTAATTTTACTAGAATTAATGCAAGCTATGACCTTATTTGATTGCAGCAATCGATATTGACACAGAAATGGGCTGTGAGAGTCGAAGAGGCCTCTGTATGGTGCAGATATAAAAACGCAGCTAAGAATGATGACCAACCCCATGAGTTTTCAATGCACCGTTTGCCCTGTCAGGCTAGAGTTGAGACTTCTGCAGTGTGACTTGTCAAGTGGGCAGTGCTTGTGAAGATGGGAGCAAGTTTGTCATGGTGTGTCAGCCAATTTATATCTCGTTCAACCCCCGAGCAATTTCTTACTACCCTCCATTCTCCCTCCTCCTCATCGCCCCTCTTCGCCCCAACGCAGGATTACTGAGTCCAGTCTTCCCCTACATTGCACAACATTATCACCAGAACATTCCATCAAATCCAACATGGCAAACAATGACAGTGTTCCTGCCGACTTCTCCTACTTCGAATATGAGCCTCTAGTTCACTCGGAAGACTATATCCGGCTTCTCCAGATCACCCAAAACTCGGGCTCAGAAGGTCAGGCACTGTCACTCGAGTGCCAGACCTATTCGCAAGCCAAGAATGTCCTTGCATGTGTCGGGGATCAGGCTGTTCGGAGCGACAACATCTTTCAGTTCGCCAACGACAATGCAGCTGCCTTATATCAGTTTGGCAGACACAACGAAGATGTCTTATATCAGTTTGCAGGCGACATCAGAGCTACCCTATCTCAATTTGACGATGACTACACAGTAATTCAAGCACGAAGATTGTTGTCGTTCATGGAAAAGTGCAATTCAGGACCGGAGACCTCGATGCTCAAGGAGCACTTACATAGGCTAGTCTCATGGTATGCTTTCCATCTACAGCCTCCCGAACAGGACCAGACGGAGAGACATCTATCGCTTGGTCTGCGCTTCGAATCAAGTTGTAACAAAATATGGAATTTTTGGCAGCAATTCGAGGTATTCGTGCGTCGGCCTTACTTCCAGCGACTATGGATATACCAGGAGCTTTATCTCGGCAAGCACGTCACCTTCTGCTGCGGCAAAGATCGTCTTCCAGCCCCCGCGTTGGAAAGACTGAACCGGGTGTACTGTGAATTTATTGATGGGACCAAGAGGGCCTTAACCGTATGCGAAGACCTGTCCTGCGATCGCGGCCATTCTAGTTGGGATTATAAGTCCTTGCTTGATGCCTCCTGGGCCAGATGTACCAACATGGAGGATCGGAGCAGCAAACTTGAATATGTTCTTCGCGCTGGCGCATCCAATGGGGACGGTAGGATGGGCCTGACCGAATTGCTACATCAGGTTAAATGGTCCGAATTACAATGTCAGCACGCGAGAGACAAGTGCTTTGGTATTCTGGCCATGGTCGACTGGGACGGACATGCACCTCTCATGCCAGGCTATGAGAAGGACGACTTCAAGGTCGCCGTGGATATATTGGAGGCGATACAGAGGGCGCATGGCGTGAGTGGATGTACTTGCATTCTCAACACGGCGGTGATTGTCGGTGAGTTGCTCGAATTGTTTGCCTATGGGACTAGTGCCTCAGGAAACTTGTTCAGCCCAAGATTCATCAGGGTGATAGAACAACGCAAACAAGCACTACCGACCCTTCAAACCCCAAGATCGGTCTCAACACGAATCACATGCATGGACACCATCTACCTGTTCGGATGCCCTCTTGAAAAGATTGGCGCATGCTGGTCTCTTTCCGGAAGTCGACAAGCGCGTATGAAGATATATCAGTATCCGGACTATCACGCGTTCGAGGAAGATGGAAGCCCGAGCTTGCTCTTACCTCAAGCGGCGAAGGATGGAGACTGGTGTCTTTTAGGGAAATACCGTCCCTATTCGCCTTTCGATAAGGGACTCATGCTTGTTGTTCGAGAGCTGCCCGGGACCGACAGGGTTGAAATTGTGGGTCACGGACTATGGATCGGCCGGCAAGTTGAAAATTGGGGGTGTTGTTTTCAAGCTTGCTTTGGGTTTGAAGATGCCCTCGTGATGATGGGTTTTGATGCTCTTTTTTGTGGGAGCCATCAGCCTCCCCATTGGAAAAATAGTCAGGTCTTGACTACACACCTGGCTTTCCTTATGGAGGCGGTCGTTTTTGAGGGTCATGCTCTTCATGGGTAAAGAGAGACGAAGAGGGGGTTGAAGAGAGGGATTGGGCTGAAGAGAGCGATTGTGCTGAAGAGAGCGATTGTGCTGAAGGAAGCGATTGGGCTGAAGAGAGCGATGGTGATTGGTAGATTTTCTTTAGCTAGTGAATCAAGTGTGCTTCTGCTTGACCTACACAGCCTCTCATGCTATCTGTTATAACGTAAACCATAGACCTCTCTCTCCCTCTTTTGCTATCTGACCTCTGTGCCCAAGCCCAGTCTATTCCCTTCACCCAACCTACAGCAGGCTCTCGCCCAGCGCACACCTGACTAAGCTGCAGCCGGCCCTGACGGTCTCGTTGGCGCCAACATCATTCTCGCCGGCGACCAGCTTGGGGTTGACCTCGACCAGGTCCATGGCGACCAGGTTGCCGGTCTCGTGGACGCACTCGGCGATGTAATCGCCCTCCCGGAGGGTGAGGCCGCCGCGGACGGGGGTGCCTGTGGAGGGGGCCCACATGGGGTCGAGGGCATCGACGTCGAAGGAGAGGTGAATGGGCGTGTCGTTGCCAATGTGTGCGAGGGCCATCTCCATGACGCGGCCGATGCCGTGCCTTTTTCCCCGTGTTAGCATCCCTATTCTCTCTCTGTCTCTCTCTCTCTCTCTCTCTCTCCATCTCCAGGAAAAAAACCAACGTACCGGTCAATATCAAACATGCTAAAAGCACGGATGCCATTCTCCCTCAGGATCCTCTTCTCGCCCGGGTCGACGTCCCGCAGGCCAATGTAGACCAGCTTCCGCAGCGACAGCCTGTTCTCCTCCTGCAGCCAGCCAAAGTACTCCTCCTTATCCTCGCGCGCCAGGCCCGTGAGGAAAGCAACAGGCATGCCGTGGACGTTGCCGGACCCGCTCGTCTCGGGGGTGTTGATGTCGGCGTGCGCGTCGACCCAGATGACGGCGACCTCGCGGCCCAGCCTCTCGCGGATGGCGCGGGCAGTGCCGCCGACGGTGCCGATGGCGATGGAGTGGTCGCCACCCAGGGTGAGGACGAGGCGGCCCTGGCTGGCGTGGCTGTAGACCTGGTCGGCGATGCGGCGGGTCACGGCGGAGACGGCGCGTGGGTTCTTCATGCCGCGGTAGGGGGGATCTTGGCCGGCGGCGGGGACCAGGTCGGTGTAGAGGTGGACGGTGTCGTCGCCGTGGAGGCGGTAGCCCAGCTCGTCGCGGAGCTGGGTGAGGAGGCCGGACTCGATCAGGGCGGAGGGGGCAGCATCGACACCGGGTTTGCACTTTAGGTGGAAGAAGAGGAGAAAGAATGTTAGATCTCTCGGGTTTCAAGAAAAGGGGAAAGAGAGACGAGAGAGAAGGACAGCCGAACATACCTGACCACCAGAGAAGCCCACAGCGACGACGCCCAGGTCCTCCGGGTTGGAGAGAAACTTGGACTGGACCATGCTCGTGTTCAGGCCCTTGTTGTAGTGACCATAGGCCTGCTGCGACATGCTGGCCTTGCGCTTCTTGCTGCCGTTGGTGTCATTGGCATCACTGGCAGGGACGGAAGAGGACACGGTCCTGTCTTCAAGGGTAGATGGCGCCATTGTGGTGGTTGTTTAGGTGGTTTCGGTACCGGCTCGACTGTTCTTCTTTTTTTCCTTTGTTCTCCCTTTGGGCGGAATGTACTTGACCGACTCGGGATCGTTCCTTCTTCCCTTTTTGGAAAAGAAAAAAAAAAAAAGAGGGGAAAAGAAAAGAAAAAAAAAGAAAAAAGAAGAAGAAAGAAGAAGATTCAAGATGGAAAGTAAAGAGAAGAAATATCCTCCCCCAGAATCAAATCCTCCAGAAAGACCCTTAACAAGCGGTGACGGTGAAAGAAGAAAAGGATACCTTCTCTGTCTCGGCTGGTCCGTTCGTTCTCTCTCTTTCGCAACCCGTAAAGGCAAGTAGAGCAAGTATGACGACGTTAGTTCGGGCCAGCGGCAGGCAAGAAGAGTGTGGGCAATTCTTTTTTGGCTTGTGAAAGTGTCCAAAGTCTATCAGCCTTTATTCTTCTCCTTTTTTGGTCCAAATTAACCTCAAATACACTTCAGTGAAAAGAGAGAGAAAAAAAAAATTGAAAGTGTAAATATAAAAACTCACCAGGTCAGAAAAATAACCAAAACCAGAAATCACCCGTCAGATCCATCACAAGCAGTCCATCCACTGTCCTTTAAATAGTCCGCCCTTCCTCTTCGGTCTCGGAGCTACGTATCAGGAGGACACCGCCTCCCCTCAGCGCTATGCCGTAAGAATAACACATAATTACACCAACAAAACCACCCTCAGAGACAAGAGACGGGAGAGAAATGAGTGACACGAAAAGGAAGGGGGGGGGGGGAGGATTGCCCATGTGGGCTGGGGGCCGGAGACGGTCAAAACTTTGAGAAGATTTCTTGATCATGGTGTTTTTCTTGTTCCCCTAAAAGCAGGAATAGCCATCACCTGCGCTTAGGGGTCGAAAGAGGGTCCTCGCGACGGCGCCAACATGGGCGTCTAGGTCATGAGGGGCCCACACGAATCGTGTTTGGTTTCTCCATAAGCTCAAGAGTAAGAGGCCAGGGTTGCAGTGCGTGCGGTATTTCAAGGGGAGCCGACTATCGCTTGCCGAAGCCCAGATTGTGCTGAAGGAAAGGAAGAGAGGCGGCGAGAAGGAGGAGGAGGAGGAGGAGGAGGAGGAGGAGAAGGAGAAGACGAACAAGAAGAGCTTGGGTAAGGAGCTAGGCAAGGAATGAGGAAGGGACATTCATCACGTTTCGTTGGCCGTCACTTCCTCTGTCCTTCTGCCTCTCTCTCTCCGTCCCTGCTTCCCTGACAATACCCATCCCTTCCCCCTAACACTTTCCCACGGTAATCTGCAGAGTTTGTGATAAGATAGATAGATACCCCCCATACAGTACACCAGATCATGGGCATTCCCTGGACTGAGTGGCCTCTTTCCCCCAGAGCCGCCGCCAGCCGGCAGCCGGTGTCGGGCCCTACGTAGGGGTTAGACAAGGCGGGATGGATGGGACCTTCGAACCTCTTTACAGTATCTCAACAAATAACGAGGTCTCAGCAGAAGAAGGTCAACAAATCATTAAGAAGACAATAAAGGCCAATCAATCATGAGAAATATATTGTTGATAATGCATTATTTCTCATTCAATAATAACACTCTGATGCAAAAGCTATACCATACAAGAATACCTACTTATGCACGTATGCTACTGTCGTGCGTGTGTCGGGTGTGTTGTGGCTTTCAACCTGCCCAGGACAAGTAAGGGAGACCACAGTTGATCCGACTGAGTCCTCCTCCGCCCCTCCAACCTCCCCAGCCTCGTACTGCTTTTGCTCATCCAATGTTCCCGAAAAAGGGGAAAAAAGATTCCTCTCGAAAAGAGAATAGGAATAAAGGAAAAGTAAAGAGAGAGGGAAGAAAGAACGCCTTCTCCCTTTCCCTAGGAAGATCGCCCCAAAAAAGACCAATACCCAGCGCCCTCAACACCATAGTTACCCTTTCGACAATTCCCAGCTCGAATTTGAACTGCTATGAGCAGTTCATAACAATTATATATGTAACTGCCTCCCTTGTTGCGGGCAAAGGCCTGGAGAGAAAGGCTTTGCCCCAAGGAACCCTGGACGGAATGACGATCATGGTCTCGCAAGGGGTCCAATTCATCCATCATCCCTTGTGATTCCTCCGGATGCGGAATGCATACGCGTCGTTAGGCCACAACCATCATTTATGCAGTCAGGTCGCCCACCCATCCCATCTTCTCCCTCCTCTCGTCGCTCACCCGTGCGTACTCGAGCAGCAGCCGCAGGACATAGATCTGCATGTCCTCGCGCCGCAGCACCTTCTCGGCCCACGCCTTGCCGTCGCTCGCGATCTTCTCGGCTGCCGCGTCGTGCGCTGGCCTCTCGGCGCCGTAGCCCAAAAAGTACTCCATGATGCCGAACCAGTCGCCGTACCGGTTGTCCATGGGCACAAAGTGCTTCCACGCCACCAGCCGCGAATCGTGCCACTCGCGGTACACCGTCGCCTTGATCGGCAGGCTCGTCGACCGCAGGAACCCCAGATACCGCCCCGAGAACGAGTTGCCGTCGATGTCTGGGAGGTACTTCCAGTCGAACTGCTCCGCCAGCCGGATGCCCTCCTGCACGCTGAAGTGTGGTGACGTGTAGTGGCACTGCCCGCCCGGCTCCTCCTGCTCGCACATGAGGTCCACGAACGCCACGTCCGACCAGCTACCCACCCACTCGCCCAGCTTCGTCTTGGGGCTGTCCGCCGACACGGGCCGCTGCGCCGCCAGCCCGTACGTCGGCGGGGGGAGCTCGAAGTTGACTGGCTTCTCCGTCCAGTCCTCGGCGCGCTCGATCTTGGTCGCGTTGTTCATGGCTACGAACCGGTGCCGCTGGAACGCCTTCCAGTTGTTGGGCCGGTTCTTGCCTCCCGTCGCGACCCCGCGCCAGACCACCCCGTCCATCTTGAGCGGCCAGTCCACGCCCGTGTCGCCGCCTGCCGTGAACCTCTCCTCCTCGTTCCAGTACATGGGCGCCGGCAGGAGGATCTCGTTGTTCACAGACAGCTTCGACCCGCCAAACATGGGGAAGAGCGTCCTGGTGGCCGACACCGTCAGCGGCTCGATGAACATGCCGTTCAGGCCCTGCAGATCGGGCTGGTGGCAGATGCTGGTCGACATGGTATAGTTGGAGACGAAGCCCTTGTACATGTGCGGCTCGGCGAAGGAGTGCGTAAAGGTCGGGGGGTGGTCAAAGTCGGTCATGTTCTCTGCGTTTCGCGTAGGGCTTTCAGGGGCGCATCCTCGCTGCGCTATCCCCCAGTAGGGCTCTGGTAAGAGACATTCTATATCAGCACCTCAAGGCTCTGGAAGAAGAAAAAAAAGCCGCAGGAAGAAACAAAATCAAAAGGGGTCTCGCTCCCTCGGTAGGTCTATTCACTCACTTGTCCCTTCCCAGTTCTTTTCCGGCAGCTCCACGTCGCGCTCACGGCCCTGGCCCGGCGGGGCCAACACCTCGAAGGTGTTGATGGCATCCTTGGCCGGGACCATACCCCTCGCGGCGGCCGCCTTATTCATGTACTCGTTCATCTTCTCCCATGGCACCACCAGCCTCGGCTCGTCCATGGCGTTGAGCGCAATGTCCATGTCGGGCAGCAGGTGCTGGATCGTCTGAACCAGGCTCAGCCAGATCTGCGTCCAGAACCAGTCGCTCCCTGCGCTTGCCACGCCCGAGCGCACGTTGATGGTCATCTCGTAGTCCCAGGCGCCCTTGCGGATCTCGCCGGCGGGGAGCGCCCAGAAGGGCTCGAGGTCATGGTAGATCTGGTCCCAGAAGGACTCGACCATGACGGCATTGCGCTCCTGCGCATATTTGTACCACTGGTCGAAACCCGGCGGGGGGTGGCGGCCCCTCTTTTTGCGGTATGCGGCGGCGGCCTCGGCGAGCGAGTGGGACTCCCCGGCGAGGGTGTCTTGGAACTGTTTCTGCGCGTTCTCAATAAGGCGGTCGATGGGGTGGCTGCCCTTGCCTGTGGCTTGCTTGGGCGTCTCGCTGTCGGCGCCGCCCGGCCTCGTTCCTGAGAGGTCGATCATGGGTTCCTGTTGGGGTAGTGTGGGCTGGTTGACTTCGTGCTGCTGCTTGGCAGTGTACTCAGACGGGGTCTCGCCCGTCTTGCCGGCAGGACTCTGCTGCTTGAGCTGGCCATTGTCGTCGTGCTCGGGCCTGCTGGCCGGTACCTCGACTGGGGCGGGGCGGGCGAGGTCGACCTGTGGTAACGGTGTCGGGGGCTCGCGGACAGGTTTGAGGTAGTAGTAGAGGGTGATGATCAAGAAGGCCGGTATTAGATAGCGCAGGATGGCCGAGGGTCGTCTTGGGGGAAATGCTGGCGAGCGCATCTTGTGCGGAATCACGCTTCCCCAGCGCATGGGAACATGCTCAGTGCTTGGTGGACGGGGGAGGAGAACTGCCTAGTCGGTGGATCGAGAAAGAAAGAAAAAGAAGAAAGGAAAGAGAAACGGAGGACGAGTATTGTAGGATTGGCCAGTAGGTAAAGGACAATCTGTGTCTATTGTAATTGTTGGTCTAACGGTAGTGGTAAGGTGGGTTGCCGTCGCAGTCGCGTCAGCGTCAGCGTCAGCATCAGCGTCTAGACACGATAGGGATCCGAGAAAGTGGTGGATGTTCTGCAATGATGGCGGCAGCAGCAGGGAAAGCAGACAGAAGAGGGCAAAGAGCACTCTCGTCGGCTGGAGGTCGAGCGTCTCGACAGGCCAGGTTCGTCGTAGATTCGCCGACCTACGTAATAATGACCGAACAGGAAAGAAAAGAACTGTGTATGGAGAAGGAGAACAAGAAAAATGAATGATCGGATCGCTCAGTGACCTGTGCCCTCGACACCAGCGATTGGAAGAGAGGGACTCGTGCGTGCGTGCGAGTGTGGGTGTGGATATGTGTTCGATTTGTAGGAGGCCTTGTTTCTCTGGTGATCAGTGGGCACCGGGGAGCAAAAAAGAAGCGAGTTCAAGCGCACACCAGGAAGCTGCAGCATGGTCTTAGCCAAGGCCCACAGTGGTTCGCGACAGTGGAACTCGACTGGCGATCGACCCTGCCAACCTGCCAACCTGCCCAGCAAAAGCCATTCTAGAACCTCCGCAGGGCACCCACACCCCCATGGGACTTTGTCTATTCTGGGCTGGGAGGAGGAGGGGCCCTGGAGGGGTCGTGCCTTGCTTGTCTGGAGGGTCTGGCTGCGTGTCGGTGCTGATTGATCTCCAGCCATCTTCGATAGAGATACGGGTGGACAGGGTTGAGCCCACCTGGGCCCGTAACCCCTCTGTCGCTTAAGCTTTAGCGCGCTACTGAACCTGGGACCACCCCCAAGGCTAGGCCTTCTTACCCCTGAACTATCCCCCTAACCTTCTAGCCTTGACTCTTCTATCCGCTGGCATCTGCCATAGTACCCTCTGTCCCTCTAGAGGCTTTGTTGTAGCACGTGTAAAACTTGCTGTGGGCGTAGGTTACCCGCTAAACATTAGCGCCCGTCTTCTGAGACTGCCTGTCTCAGACCTTTCCATCAACTAACAATTCCAAGAGCTTTTTACTACTAAGAAACCCTTGAATCGCGTGGCTGTGAAATCTCCAGGAACCCAGAGACACAAGAGAGTGATAAATGCCGATCTGATTCAAGCCCCTCCCGCTGCCCAGGTGCCGGGTTCTGTGACCTGGGGAAAATTTAAATGGCTTTGACACAGAAATATGGCTAGCCTGCTCGTTAGTCACTATCGTGAGCTCATATTGCGAACCATGGCGATAAGTACTTGGACACATTATATTTTGGTACATTTACTTCTTGTGGGATGAACCGTCCCTCTGTGGATATTTCCCTGCCTTTGCTGCAGAGCCAGAGATATATATAGCAATAGCAGCATGCAAATATACAACACGATTCAGGGACAGGGGCCCGCAAGCTCGTCAGCCCTGTGAGGCTGCAAATCCTCCATATGTGGTCAGCATCGTATTCATCCTCATATTTCCGAGGTGAGGTCGGGCTTATCGCCTGATAATGTCTTCGTTCTCTTTTCCGAGCTCCTTCAGCACACGCTGCGGGATGGTAAGGACTTCTCTTCTAGGCATTTGGTTGGGGAGGCCGGGAGAAGGGGGGTTCTGCGCAAAAATCAGAGTCTGGGAGGCGGTTCCACATTTAGGAATAACTTCTTTGGACTACAATCGGGCATCACGCTCAATGGTCTTATACAGACAGCTATGTCAATAGATGCTGGGGGATAGATAATGGTGTTAATATGTAGTCATCCAGACCAGGCTCACGGCACGCTGAACCCTCTTACTCGCGCCAACCTAGGTCAGGTCAAGTATCATGAGCAAGAGGGCATTAGAGCCACAAAGAAGAGGTGTTGACGGCAAGTTTTCAAGAATAGTGCTGTCTGCAGTCTGTGCTTTCTACAAGCAGGTATCAAGCCCTCCTAGAAGGCATCGGTACTTGCATTTCCCATCACGCCACCAAGATCCTCCTCGGTATTCTGCAGTGCATCCTCGCCAACGGTCCGCTCATCCGCCAGGCGGCCTACTAGTTCAGCGAACGACGGCCTGAACGGCCATTTCATAAACGCCTCCAGGAGTTCCAACAGCTGCAGCTGGTTCAGCACGCGCACCGTGATGGCCATCGAGCCCTTCAGAGGGATGCCCCCCTTGGCCGGGTCCACCACCGACGGTATCTTATCCATGATCCCATCGCACGTACCGGGCCACACCTGGTCGAGTTGGTTGTGCAGCGTCGAGCTGCGCGTCCACAGAAGCGTGCCGAGGATTAGGTCGAAGATATCGCCCGAGTTGCTGCTGCCCGGCCCCGCGGCGCGAAGGAGCGGGTTGGGCGCCTTGGGCTGGATATCGAGCAGCGCGCAGGGAATGTTGGGGAAGAACTCGGTCGCGTCGACGGTGAGGGGCTCCCAGGGGCGGCGGTCCCAGCTGAGGACGTGGCCGAGCTCCGCGGGCTGCCGCATGAGGTGCAGCTGGTCGCGGG
Organism: Cryphonectria naterciae; assembly: GCA_014850475.1. Taxonomy (NCBI): domain Eukaryota; kingdom Fungi; phylum Ascomycota; class Sordariomycetes; order Diaporthales; family Cryphonectriaceae; genus Cryphonectria; species Cryphonectria naterciae. The sequence goes on along the minus strand of JACWST010000017.1, from coordinate 84,250 downwards.
CGTGGCAGACATAGCCTTGCATCTGGCCTGACAGCTTCTGGAGGCCCTGGTCAAAGTCTGTCTCCATCTCCTGGGCTTTCGCGAGGTGTTCCTCGCGAGCCTCCTGCGTGCTCGCCCGCGCCGCCTTGCCAAACTCCTCCATGATCTGGTCGTGCAGACGAACCCACTCGAAGGTCCTGACCTCCTCCCTGTCTTGCCTAGTGTGATAGTGATGCAACCGTTTCAGCCTCGTGAACTGTGCGCTGCCCTCGTCCAGTCTGCCCTTCTCTTGCAGATCCAGCAGCTTCCGGTGCTCCGCCGCCGTGGTCTTGTCGCGTATGTTCTTGACCTCCGTCAGGGAGATGGGCTTTTTCAGTGGGAGACGAAGCTCCTCGAGCGTCTTTACGATGTGCGTCTTCCGTTCCGGTGGTGTCTCGAAACCGCCCTCACGCATCCTGAGGAGGGTCTGTCTCGCACTCTCAAGATCTACCTGGCCATTCCGGACCCTGTCATATCTCTTGGCTGGCGCGTCCACCTCCACGACATGATCGGCGCAGCAGACCTCGGCAATGTACTCCGTCGTCAGCTCGCCCTGGATGGCTAATTTGTTCCTGTTGGTCGTGGTACGGGGCACTAATTGCGCTTTTTCGTCGTCGGGGATCCAGATGAGCATGCGCACCTGACCATACTTCTGGAAGAGGGTCGACGTGCGCATGCTCTGAATCAGCTGGTACACGACCAGACGAGAGATGGAGTCGAACACGGTAAACCTCCTCTTGGGATACATGGAAAGGTTCATCGTGACGAGGAGGGTATCGTTGCGCGGGGGGGATACCTCAGGGTCCTTGCTCACCTCGACCTGGTTCGGGAAGTTCTCAGGCGTGAGGATCTTGTTGACCTCATCCCAGACGATGCCGGACTTTGGCAGGATGCGAACGCCATCTCTCTCGAGGAGTGGCTTGAGGAAGGGTCGGTAGAGGGCTTCTTCGGGTTCTAGGAGGAGGTGGGATCGCGGCTGGACGGCGTCGTGGAGGGCTCTGTCCCAGAGTCCAGCGCCTGGATAAATGGATATCAAGTCGCATCCCTTGTGACGGCGAAAAGTAGGTTCGAGGTAGGTTGTGATGTCCTTGACAAGTCGTTCGCTGACAATATTGATCCTCGACCTGTCACCCTTGGGCTTTGCCGCCTCTTTGAGCGCCTTCTCGCGCGCCTCAACATCTGCCTTCCGTGGCCTCCCTTTTTTCTTTGGTGCCTCTTTTGTTTCTCCTGCCAGTGTGTTCTTCCGCGGCCGTCCCATAGGCCCAGGTTTCTTCTTTGGCAACCTTTCCTTACGGAACAAGGACGTCCACACGTCAGTGTTGGAAAGCTCCTGGGCCAAAGGATGATCGGCAACAAGATACACATCTGGGCCAGGTTTAGAGCGAATTGTCGATCCAGCTCCGCCGACTTGTCTTGTCGATGCAGTCCTCGAGGCTCCCCATTGGCGGATATGGGTGCGATTCGCGGTCGCATTCGCAGTCGTCGTTGTCGCCGTCGCCGTCGCAATGGTGTTCAGACAGGCTGAAGGCCGCCAGGGGGAGGAGAAAAGAGCTCGTTCATGATTACGAGCTAGGGTGAACATGAAGGAAGAATAAGAAGAAGGGCGAGGGGACAGAGGCAACAGGTATATATTCAAGGAAGTCTAGACAAGGAGCAACGGCACATTTTGTCGAATCACCCCCATAAAATGTCAAGCCGCGGCCATCGATCAGGGCGGAATCAAAAATTTGAAAATTGGCCGGCAGAATACTAGGACGTTCCGGAAAGTCGATGTCATAACAAACATACCGCCTGCCGTTCTCGTTAGCGTCGTTTTCTGGCCGCGATCGCCAGCTAGCACCAGCTGCTGCCAGCTGGTCTGCGCCCGACCCGACCATTCATCCAATATCAACTTGTCTCTATTCCTTTCGCATATTCGTTCCACCCCTCCTCCCCATCCCCCCCCCCCCCCCGAATACGTCTCAGTTGGCTCCCCCGACATCTTTAGGATTTTCTACATCTCAGCCCCAAATGAAAAGGTGTACGTGTGTGGGCAAAAGGTTCTCATGACGATGGGTGACGACGACCATGAGGTTGTTCTTGTGCCTCAGTGATGTTCTCCCCCCTGTGGTGAGTACCAAGAAATGACTTTTCAGGAGGCTCTCTTCTTTAATTCTTCTAGGTATTGAGCATCTATATACAGTTGTCTGTACAAAAGAGTCTGTTATGTTCATGCTATTGATTCTCTTCCACCTTCTCTCCCAAATCTTTCATCGAGCCAGCATATTACAGTACGTCAAATGACCCTCAAGGGGCTCATTCTTATGCACTGAGGCTCGTTATCCCTCGTTTTTCATTCCAGTCAATGGTCTCCGGAGAAGGTGGACTCGGTGTATCAAGGGATGAGAACGAGTCCGACAGTGGACTCACGGGTGGAACCAACAGCAACTTTGTTGGGTCACGGGGTATCAGAAACTGTGCAGGAGAACCTGACTCCAGTTGGTTGTGTGTTTCCCACTGTGTCATGGATTTCTCCTCAGACAGCACACCGTCCTTGTGCTGCTCCATCGCCGTCTTCCAAACCTTCCGAAGGACTCTGATCAGTCTGTACTTGGCGCCGTATACCGGGGCAAGCAATCTCTTGGTCGCGCCCTCGCCAACTTTGTTGAGGATGACGTTAGGGTCAGCGTCATCGATATTGAAGCCTAGGAGATAAGTCCATCTTCGCCAGATGCGGCACGCGTCGGCCGTGAAGAGCCCGAGGAGCTCCGCTTGTGGCAGGAAATACCTGCACTGCCTTGGGCAGAGCAGGTGGAAGACCAGGTTGTCCACCACGTATCGCAGGAGCGGAAATGATGCCATGGACACCTTCCTCTGATCTGTGGCATGTTGGAGCCGCTGGTCCGTCTCTTCAGGCATGTCCTGGCCCAGGTGGTCGAGCTCTGCCATGTTGAGATAGCTCAGACACGCACGCAAGAGGCAGTAGTGGCTGTTGTCGATGAGAGTTTCTGTCGAGGGGAGCTTAGCCTGCTGCTCATCCGGCGAGGGTGAAAGCGACTGGAACCCTCTGCCCTTTCGGAAGAACTGCAGCACAGAGTTGTGAACGGGTCGGATATGCTTCCGGCCCAGCGGATCGTTCGATATCCTGCTGTTTGGGCCGCCTGTGGACTCCAGCTTGAGCAGGCCCTGCGAAATTCGCTGCACCCATCGCCAAAACAGCACAGGCGAGTCCATTGGGATCCCAGCACCCAGCTCATGACCTGTGGCAGTTTTTATGTCCTCCATGGACACGGGCGGCTCCATGTCCAGAACCGACTTCGAATCCCACTCTTTACGCCCCTCGCGCTGCCGTAACGCAAGGGTCAGCCGAACCGCAGCAAGCAGCTCATTGAGTCGCAATGGCTCTGCTGCCAAGATGACCCATTGCATCACCATGAAAGCCTGGGCTTGCTCCGTGGGGCTTAACCGACTTAGTTTATAGGCGTACAAGTCGTCCAGCTTTCCGACCATCGTCGGTGCAATGTCGTCCAGCATGCCCATAATCACTTCCCCTGACACGCCACCCTCGCTCGCCTCATTGACGATGGCGGCCACCATCTCTGCCCATAGCTGCACGCCTCCAGACTTGTCGGCCATCTTGGCGGCGATCGCATCCCGCTCGTCCACGTCTGCAGCGAGACGGGTGTCGATGTAGACTTTGATCTCGTCGGCGCTGTACTCGGGTATCGAGATGGGTAGCAGACCACTGCTGCTGAAGCCGGATCTTGTCATGGCGAGTAAGCTTTCCTCGCCGTTGGCCATGGTCATTGATGGGACTAAAGTCCTGGCAGTGCTGGCGCCGCTTGGGACCACACAATACGCCCGGCGTCTTGTCCCACAGGTCTTGTCCTTGCCGTCTGCACTTTGTCTTCCTCCGTATCGTCCTCGGACTCCACGTCCTGTCTATTCTTTGGCTGCCTCAGTTCGGGGGAAATATATCGTGTGGTGGTGATTGAATGGCTCCGATTTTCACTTGTCAATATCCCGGGGGAGCTCTGCGCTCTGGGCCCGACAATCGCGAATCCACTATTGTTTTGTTGTAAGTATGGTCGGACGGTGAGATGTTGGTTTTCTCAAGCATGCATGCTCACTTTCTAAAATACATTGAACCTGACTGAACATGAGTTGGGAAGTGGTGTTTCGGGTAGTTTTGAGTGGCAGCAGAGGTCTCCACTGCAGATGGTCGGATGGGCTTCCATGTTTCTTCCGCTGCATGAAGTTTCCAAGGACCGCCACGGACCCTGCATCTGTGAAGGTACATAGTACTACGACGGAATGGTACGCGGTGTCCAGGCAGGGGTTCACTTCTGCTGGAGAGTGGATGGGAAGGGCCAGCGTTACCTTTACTTAATGGTGGTCAAGGGGTGCTCGTGTTTCAGGATCCAGAACCAGCTTTGCCGCATGGTAAGAGGTAGTAGGATAGATACTTTAAGCCTTGCAGCGAGGCGCGCGGACATCGGATGACCCTGAACCAGGGGCCCGGTTTTCCCGGCTCAGCCCCCGGGAGGGTTTATTTGGCGCGCAACGTCGGGGTCGCCGCGATGAAACCAAATTTGGAAGCTTGGATAATTTCGAGGGGAGCCATGGCGAGATCCTGCGGGCTGTTAAAGCGAGCGGTTCCGACACCTTCCCTTCTTCCAGTTCTGGTCCAAAGATGTGAGGGACTGATGCTGCCGGGCTTCTACATTGAGGCCCTCTAAAATACCTATCCGACATAGGGGTGAAAAATTAATTGACTTCTACCGCAACTGCCATTGAAAGTCCATGCAATCTATCCCCTGCCCTCTATGCCGTTGTGAAAACCCCAAATGCATAACGACTAAAGCAGCGCATCTCTTGTTATTACAACCATCCAAGTCTTGTCTTAGGGCTTTATCGATGATGGTATTGTCCCAGAACCTCAAGTTCGCGGAATTGGCCCTTTCGTCATGTTCAAGCCGCAACTCCGAGTCCTGTAGCTCAGCATCATGTCAGTTGATGTCTCTTTGAATACGAATAAAGATGCGGGCTGTATTGAGAACCAAATACGCACCGATCTCACCAGTCGCTGTCGCTGTCGTCGGTATATTAATCAAATCTTCGCAATCCATCGTAAAAATGATCGAAAAGGTAGATGGTCCAATCTTGGTGATCTCCTGCTGTGAGCCCATCCTCAGTGCAGACGTGAAGAAGCTGACAATTTCCGAACTTTGGAAGTCCCAATATGCACGCAAATAGGCATTACAACCCGTACCGAGGTAATATTGCAAATTGTGCCATACCACCTCCCACTCTGGCAACAATTCGTTGGCGTGATTGGGACCAGTGCTACCTAGATGAAATGTTACACTTGTAGCAAGGTAGCACGCGGGCAACTCGTCGGGGCCGTGAAAACAGGAGCAGTCATCCTCGAAGCCGATGAAGGAGATACAGATGGCATGGATGTTGGGAAAGAAGCTGGAGAGAAAGTTTTGGCGAAGAACCCCGTTTTCCCGAGCATCTCGCACGACGAGCCGCACACTTTTCACTTCGCCTTGACCCTGTCCACTGCGTTGGCATTCGCAGCCTAGAGACCCACCCTGAACGGCGTGCAGGCCAATATTGTGTATATGCTCGAGGCCCTCCAAGCCCTCGAGGGCAAAATGATCGTCCCTCACCTTGAAACCCTCGTCAAAGACGAGACAGTCCAGTGCCGGATTCCACCACAGCCCCGCCTCGTTCTCTTGTGAATTCTTGAAGACAAATACGCCCTGCTGTAACATGAAGTCCCGGGTCTCGCGGCTGACCTGGGTGAGACTTGGCTGAGAGAGAGGATCCTTCACGCCCAAGATCCACCTCCCGGGGTCGTTAGGCTTTCTGGAAGACTTGGTGTATTCGCTGTGGGTATGTACGAGCTTCCGGTCAGGCAGAACCAGTCGGTAGATCATGAGGCGAATCTCGTGAGGGAGGTGGAAGAAGGAGCCTCCTTTCTTTGCCTCTTGCGGGGAAAGGAAATAGACGGTGTGTCGATCCACATGGTCGTCTGTGTAGACCATTGATAGCTTTGATCGACGGGGGTCCTTGACCTGCTCGTCGTGGTCTGACAGGGTGAGGTCGTCGATATTGTGATCATGGTAGGTGAGCGTAAGTTGACTCTTGGTGTTGGGATTGCCATGGTGTGGCTGCGCAGCCATCTCGCCACCAGATCCATATGCAGCAGAGGACTGGGATGGATTCATGGCTGAATCAAGGTGTCCGATGATTGATCCGATGAAAAGGAAGGAATGAGTGTTGAGTGGGTTGCAGTATGAGAGAAAGTACCAAGAATAGAGGTGCTCGGCGAGTGATCTGATGCAAAAGAAGCACTGACGGGTGTTGAGTGGATCGAAGTATGAGAGAAAAGGAAACTCATAAGCAGTCCGATTGTTGGGAATTGTTAATAGGGGAGACGCGACCCAGTAAATAATTAGATCCAGAATCAACGCGTCAAGCCAGCGCGTCAAGCCAGTAAGGATTCAGGAGGCTGTCATTGTTATCTCGGCACATCGTCACTTAGTTGGGTCATAATGAAATCTGTTTGCCTCCATACTAAAATACTCTGATACCCACAATCATTGGGAATTACTACTCAAAACACAGGCTTCCTAAGAAACCACCTCATCCCATCAGCTAATTTTACGAGCCCATGCTGGCACCTTCTCGAGTAGACCTTGGACTTCCTCCTCAGGGATAGCATAGCTTGGCCCATAAACAAAGGCGCCCTTGCACCATTGTACATTGATGCTATTTCAGGTTGAAGTTGTTCCTAAAATTCATACCTTTGAGCAAGTTTCATAGGAAGTCTTCTGTGTTGCCCGACCAAGCGATCGCCTCACATCATTCTGCCGTTTGTGTATATGTTGACGATAGCTCGTCGTCACTTCTGCCGCCTGGTGATGAGCATCGGCATGTCCCATTGGTAAATGAACCACGCATCATGGTACTTCCATTTATGTGAGGGATCCTGGAGCTTGATCTTTTCGTGGAGAATGAGAAGTAAGTACTTGGGTATGTTCCTGAGCCAAATCGCGTTTCTAGCTTAACCTGTGGGTAGTCGAAGGAGGAAGTTGTGAACCTACATCAAAGACGGAATATAGCGTCGCGAACAGCTTGAAGAGCTCCAGCTGGGCGAAGTAACGGCCCATGCACACGCGGGAACCACCGCCGAAGGTGTGGTCTGCAACATCACCCATTTTTCTGCGTCGGGCCTCGAACTCGGCCTCGCCCTCGTCATCTCGTCTGAGCCACCGGTCTGGGTTGAATTCATCCGCATCACCACCGAATACGACCCGGTCGCGGTTCGTCACTGCGGGGTTGACACCCACTTTCGTTCCGGCAGGTATGAGCCGTCCATCGGGAAGGGTAAAGCCACCCGACGGGACGACTCGCTCGAAGATCATGGCTATGCCAGGATTGATACGCAAGGCCTCTCTTATCACGGCATCCAGATACGGGAGACTCTTGATGTCAGACCACTGCGCAGGCAGTGAGAGACGCGCGCTGTCCAGTTCTGCAGTGAGCTTGGCGTGAGCATGTGGTGTCTTGGCGAGATAATATACGGCTGCCCTCATCGTAGCCGAAGTTGTATCACCACCTGCCAGAACGTTGAGCATCAACCATGATACAATTTGGTTATTGTCGACTTTGGGGTCTTGGCATGTGTTCTTTCTGTGTGCACGGGATCGTCAGCTTCACACCCGCTATACGTTCTCATGGACGGGGAAGACACTGACAGCTTGGTATACTTATCCAGATAGTGCTCTGCAGATGTTGATCTCTCTCCCTTTACTTCCAATTCGTGCTCATATTCAGCCACTACCTTGTAGGCATAAAAGATCCCAGTCAGTGTTGGCTTCGGTCCAATACGCATTATGGGATTCTTGTCGAGAAGATAATCGACCCATGGGATTTGCGACACAGGCGCAAAGTAGTAGAGGCCCTTTGTTGAGTCACTGATCCTACACCAAGTTGTGCAGAATGAGTGCCACAGATCAGTACCAGCAAATATTATCGTTGAGTTTTTGGAGGTAATCAAAAACTCACAAATTGTCTACGTCCTTCTCTTGTTCAAGGAAACCATAATGTCGACCGAAGCTGATATTCGCCGTCACGTCCCATGCGAAATAACCCAGCCAGTCGTCCATCATGCAGACCTTGCCGGCATTCTCTCTGTCGACAAATTTGGTCTCCAGCTTCTGAATCAACTTGCTGAGAGTCTCATCGATGGCCGGCTCTTGCTCGAGAACCTTGGTCCTGGTCATGAGACTTGTGTAAGCAAGGCTTTTAATGCGCTGGGGCTCTCAGAGAATGGATCTTCCGGGTGCTTACATGGTCCACAGACTGCGAATTGGTCTCATATGCTTGTCATGCCAGACATTGTCGGTTGTATTGAAGACGTTGGAGATTCTTTTTCCGTTAATAAGAGCGTCATCTGTTGATTTAGGTTTTACGTCAATGCATTTTAAATAGGACTAGACATCTTGGGCCGTGGAGGAGGAAGGTCATACTGGCCCGATACATGTCAGACTGACCGGTGATCATGCATGTTAGTAGGTCGGTACAAGATGGGGGTTTATAGAGTTGGTCAGGGAACAAGCCTTCTTCCAAGGGTCTTTGGTGGTGTAGATTGTTCGGATGAGATCCGGGTTTCCAATGCTGATAGCATGGGGCCCGATTCTTACAGCCGTGGCATCGTATTTGCGATGCCACTTTAGGTGTGTTGTGTCGATGTCGCCCTTCGCAGACCTGTTTCAAGGGTTAAACCGATCAATTAACATCTGGTACTGCCAATAACAAATGAATTCTCTGAACAGCTGGGTCGGTAAATGGAGAAGGGAGGAGATGGGAATTCCGTGACTCCCCAGGCGCCGAGGTAACCTCGACATAGTCCATACAGGTAGGGACTTCGAGAAACACACCATACAGCCCGCCAAAGGTCAGTAAATCTGGCAGCAAATGGCCCAGGGAAGTCCCGTAGCGGGGAGAAGACAAGTTCCCAACCGATCCTCAGAACGATGAAGAGGAAAAGCCCAGAGGCGAGTTGAACGCCCATATCCTTAGTGAGGTTCACAAGATCCATAATGTTTCCGAGAACATAAGGTTCCAAGCCGGACGGAACGTCAAGGACCTCGGAAGTGACCTGTTATGGTTGAATTATTGATGTGTGCGTGAGGGGTAGAACATAATTACCATGGCACGTAAGTACTCGGCAAGTATGTATCGTGCCCGGCCAATCGCCATCACATGATGATGCATAAGCAGCAGGGCAGGCCAATCTCCACAAGGTGTGCAGAGAGGTACCCTGTAGATTCATGTTGATAAGGGACCGCAGATGAGATTACGACTGCACATGAGATCACACGCTGAGCACCATTTTGGACGGCAATGGGCTCGATTGTGATGCTGTAGTTATTGGCTGATGCAACCAGGGCTCCTCCGTAGGATCGCATCTGGATCTCCACCCACGCTTCAGAAGCCGTTAGATTCATCCGAACAAGAGATGCATCGGTACGGCGCTCGGCTGCAGTCTGCAGACGTCATGGGACTCTTGATGTGCAAACATGGTCTGCCGCACGAACGGATTACCTGTGGACGTTGTGTCGGACCAGATGCCCAGACCGGCCAAGCTTAGTTGGGGCAAAGACGACTTTCTTCTCTTCAGCACGAAGGTGATTGACTCGTCATCCCGTACGTATCTAGCAGGCAAAGAGCTGCTCTGTTTTCCTAGATAGCCTCAGCCAGCTCGGGCAGCATGCCTGATTTCTTTCCTTCATTCTTCCTCGCCTTGTCGCGCAGCCCTTCTACAGAGCCTTGTCCATAAATCCCACTACCGGTAAATTGCGGTGGGCATAGAGCGTATGGCGAGAGAAGGGTTTGCTGAAGTAGACAGGAGGCTTTGTACCTCGCAAGCATTCGAAATGTCACAGCGTTAATGTACTTAAGTATTATCTCCTGAAGATGTGACGACCTTCACACTTCCTTCCAGTTTGATGTTCCTGGTGCAATAGGGTTAGGGGTTGTGATGATTACCTAATGATGAGCAGACGACACAACGGCGTTGGGGTCGACGTGCATGATGATGCTTCGCCATCTTCCTCACAACATCTTTTCTCTCTTTAACAGCCTAAAACTCAATGAGCCTGCTCCTCTAGCATCTTCTTTGCCAAGATGGCGTTCTGGATCAACTCGGCCATCAGAGTCCTTCTCGTCTGTGAGGTACGTGCTGCGGATCCACAAAACATGCTCTTCGAGACAACCCTCAACGCGTCCCCCAAATGGTCCAAGAATGCTCTCTTGATTAAAAACGGAATAGACTGCTGACTATTCTTGCATCGCCTCCAGAACTACATAGTTGCTCAGGTTCGTCCACACACCCTGCGATTTCTACCTATTCCCCTATCTGATTCCTAGTGTGCAGATTCTACGCAGCCCTGGATTCCACAACGTCGTCCGTCGGATCCACCGGAGAGTTCAGGATCGCAAGTACGGCCGTGACCCCCACGAGCCATTACGGCCAGGCGAGGCGACAGGTAGGGCCTATTCCACAGCTAGCCTGGATGCTATTCAAGAGACGTTCTGACGGGCTGATTCCTCTGGGAAATATAGAACTTCCCGAGTCGAGCAGCAATGGCTTCCTGAAGCACTTTGTCCAAGAGCTCCGCAACCAGTTTCGCGGCACGCCGACAAACCCTCCACCGCCCCCAGGCCCTCCCCGCCACCCGCGCAGATGAATACGCAGATACAATGTGGAACAATACCACCAGACAAAGAAGGAGCAGGAATCATCAAGTGCAGTACGGGTCAACTTTACGACGCAACCAATTGCACATAAAGAGCCTTCATGATGTGTCGGCAGGCCTTCAGGATAGGGAGACAATGCTCTAGAAGAACTCTCAGTCTTGTTCTCTGCACCCGAGCGCTCTCCTTTGCGATCTGAGTGACACTCGTGGTCTTGCTTTGGGGAAGGAAGGCGATGGAGGGTGAGAGTCCGTCTGGTCCTCGGAAATGGCCATCAACTGACTTTGCATCGAGCGACGGTCAATGCGGTATGAAAACATATGTGCATATCAACCTGTGTCTTAGGAGGACTGCCCAGGTACGCAGGAGAAAGAACGGACTTGATCAGATCAAAAGTCAACCTCATTACCAACTTCCCAATACTCAGACCTGTTCAGTCTGTGTGGTCACGCTTCTTCCACACCTCGGCCACAGGATCTCCTTCATTCTCCACGCACACCCAATCTCCCATACCATAAGACTCTGGCGCGACTCTACAGCCTCTGCCGCCACCGCCGACGATGAGATTACCTGGACGATAATTCTGATCCTCCCTCATCCGACGAATCACGCTGCCGTGCACCCGAACATTGTCTGGAACATCTCGGACCTCGCCACACGGTAGTGGCCACCTAATTGGTTTCCACGTGCCGTCCGGCTGAAGATCCATCCGTCGGAATGGCATATACTCCATAAATTTCCAACTGAGCACCGTCATGAAATGCAGACCGCCGCCGAAGCTGAGAGAGTCGTGAATGCGGGCCACGTGGGCCCTGTGCATCATTTCATGGAACTCAGAGCGCGAGTTCTCTCCAGTCATGGCCCTCTTACTGATATCCGTGTTCTCAGCCTCTGCATCATCCTCATGCCCTTGCGTCCCGGGAGCCGGGCTGATGGAGCAAATGCGGATGTCAGGGACTGTCAGGCGACTGATATCCCTTCCAAGAGGCGCAGCAGTTGGTTTGTAGTTGGCCATGGCCTGGTAGCAACCCATAGCGATGACTTTCTCTGCATCGAATGCTAGACCGGCCTTGATTGCCTCCCGTACCATCCACACCAGCGGCACGTGGCTGGTGCTCTTGGTCTCTTCCTCGACTTCCCACCCACCACCGACGTCGCCGTGGCCGCCTGCGAACCAAATCTCGTCGATATCTTGGTCCATCTCGTTCTCAGACTCCGAGTCTTCCTCGTCAGCGCCGTTCAGCGGTCCAACTTGAGAATAGTCGGATGACGTGTCCGGCGTATACAGAGTGGCTCTAGATTTTGAGCGCGAATGTCTGCGAAACGGCGTGGGGTCACGTGGCCCGCCCAACTCATCCGGCATTGGGACCATGAGTTTTCCGGTCTGCGAGAGCACACGTCCCTGGTCTTCACCTTGGGCGGCGGCCGGGTCGGATTTTCGCTCTCGCAGCTCCGTGCTACCTTTTGCCACCGTGGATCGACGACGATATATGTCCTGTACTCCCTGAACCATCTGGCCGATGGGGTCATGGAGACTGTGATGATGGGAACTGTGGTGGCGCTTTCTTGTCATTGACTGGCTCTGGTATAACAAGTCTTGACGGAATTTGGCGCGGCGCTCATCGATGCTCACAGCATGCCGGATGACCTTGGCTGAGCTTCTGGCGGTGTACGGGAATTTGTTGCGCTCCATCCAGGCAGTCTCGAACCTCGGCACGCTATTGACGGAATCAAAGAGCCCAAGAAATCGGATTCGCCTCACGGGCCGGCTGAAGGTCTCACGGAAGCCCTTCATATAATCATACATCTCATGTTTCTTCTTCTGGGCCTCCTCGTCGTCTCCGCCTGCGTTTCGGCGGCACTGCCACTGGGAAAAGGCCTTCCATGCGAAGACTACCATCTCCTCGTTGCCGTGCGACAGCAAGCCGACATAGTCGAGCATCTCCGCCAGGAAGCGGGCAATGTACGAGCCCCTGCTGAAGCCGAAGATATAGATCTCGTCCCCGGGGCAATAGAAGCGCATCAGGAAGCGATAACCGCCAACAACATGCTGGTCGAAAGACGAACCTATGGCGCTGTCTTTCGCCTTTAGATACCACGACTTGAGTCGTGCACGCCGAGATGTGTGTGTAAGCGAGTTGGACACTACGTATGTGCCTATGCCAGCTGTTGTTTTCGAGGAGGAATACCAGATATGTTAGTTGTCTATCTCCCAAAGAAAGATCCATGCCTGATGCAAGTGCCGCTCACGTTGATAGTAGTGATCTATCCGAAAAAGTGTCAATACGCTACTTGAGCATCCACGCACAAGATCAACAAGCTCTGGACTTACATTGATCGCTCGCAGTGCGGTCGAGCATCCTGAATATCTTGAGGATGTTGGAGTCGCTGTCGTCTCCATGAAACTTATTCCCTGTTCCGTCAAAGCAGAGAACTAGCTTCCGGTGGTTATGTTTCTTTCGCTGAGGCATGCCAGCATTCGATGCCATGGTTGCAAAGTCTATAGGGGTTCTCATGCTGGATCCTTTGCTGAATGCGCGGTGCTCTGAACTGGAATGATCGAGGGGAGGGATTTCGTGGGAATATGGCACACAGAGGGGGTTCTGTGACCCCATCTTCATCTGCCACGCACCTATATCCTCCCCGTGGTTAGTTTTTGCGGCCATCACAGCGATTGGCTCCCGAACGAAGCTCGTTGGCCCTCAAAGTTGTAGCCCGATCTACCGACATCAGCTTGGGACGAAGAGAATGGGCATGTCGCACAGGTTTATTGATACACCGCATAGGAATAAGCACCACTTCCATGGCGTATCACAATTCGCTGCAACCAACGATTCTCGGGGATCTGCCTGCACTATTGATCGGTCCAACCCCAACTTTCTTTGCTCATAACAACTTCGGCAGGCAGGCAGCCTTGCTTCTTTGCTTTTCCTATGGACTAATTGTCAGCACGCGGTTTCGAGACTCTGAATAATTGGCTTCAGTTTTGCAGACATGACGATCACATCGATGCGCCACGCCATTGGCAAGTTCTTGGGATCGGCATCGAATACTCGGGCAGCTGAACATCGGTCTTACAGATGGCTCAGGAAAAGAAGAAAAAAACCGCCGTGGCTCCGGTATTAGGGGGGCGGCGGGCACAACATGACTGGATTCGGAATCGTCTGTGTGGATGATCGTCACCATGTCTCGGGCGAATTATTTGAAGCCACATTTTCTTCATAACATCTGCAGTGTTCCCACTACACGGAAAGGAAATGACAGCTCATGTTGTACTTGTTCAATTCTTTACGTGTTCTTTCATTTTCATTGCGTTACATAACAAGAAAGTGTGGGTACCGTCACCGCAGACCGCATGTGCAATGCTCCAGTGGCTTCACAAAGTCGTCAGAGCATACTAGGGAAACAGGGCATTGGGCTAGGTGATATTGCTGCAGGTGAGACCGCCCACACTCCACCGACCTTCTATCAACGGCAATAGAGGCGCTACTTTTTTTCAGCTGAGGGCGGGTGGTGTACGCTACTTCTGCGCCTTGTCAGCGGCCTTGTGCTGCTGGGCCAACCTGCATCCGGAATATCATCACAATGATCTCCATCGACGCCAAGGTGGTGGCACTAGATCTGGGCTCTCTGGTTGGTTCGATGGATTTTCTTCTCGCTCGGGCAGCACACTCGGCTGTGTGGACGGACCTTTTCATACTACTACTGACTGACTGCAACGTCGCCGATGAGGTTGGTTCGGATACCACGACTATCGATTTGTCATGATGTGTATTGTGGTCAGCGGCCGGCTACATCTGTCTGTGGCATGAGTCGTACACCCAAAGAGGTATCGCAGGTCTCTCGCAGCCATCTTACAACTCTTGCGGCCAACAATGACAAGTGGAGAACGTGAAACACTGATTTCCGTGTTCAGCTGTCCACAATCGCTGGTGGCCGCCACTTAAATCATCTCTCGTCAGTGAGGGGTGGCCACACAGGGCGATTTTATCATCATTGTCTCCGAACGTGCTGATATTGGTGTATTAGACCTAGAGAACATGATTCCCATCTTCTTGTGTCGCGGCAGAAAGTCGGGCATTACCTCACAGCATAAGCCCATACTGCAGTTCTACGGCAAATCTTGCCTCAGCTGTGCCGGCCACTCGTCCGAGTTGAGGAGGATGCCTTTTCGCCTCGACATATTTGTCTCTGCTTTCAACGTTGCTCTTATCATCTGATCAAGATCCAGTCATCATTCCCCTTTACAACTTATTGCTAGGCTTGTGACTTTTGTAAAGAAGCTCAAGAGGCAACATGGCGTCACAGACAACGTCTACGAATGGGATCAATGGTGTTGGCTCCAGCACCAACGGTGCCCATGGGCTCAACGGCTCAGAACATGTTGCGCAGACCACCTCATCCGGGCTAAAACAAGCAGAAATCAGCAGACAAGGGCCTCTTCCACCTCTATCAGCAGCGTCACCTCAACCTGCCTCTAAAGCCGACCGCGAAGGCATCACGGATACCCTCAACCAGTATGCTCAGCTCGTTCATACGCCGCGAAAGCCTATGCCTACGCAGAATGGACATAGTACAGAAAATGCGAGGAGGTGGCAGACGGGTCCAAGCGTTGACTTGAGGTATATCGGCTGGAAAGGTATCAACCAATACAATTTGGCTTATCACACATTTAATACACGGTCGCTGACACTTATTGCAGATGTCAAGACTCTCATCGCCCTCGTCAAGAGCAAGCTCGGGGGCAACGAGCCCATGGATGACCACACCATGCTAATGGAACGCGTCATCCAGCTCGTGGCGGGACTTCCAACCAAGTCTCGCAACCGGGTCCTGCTGACGGACCAATTCATCGATGAGCTGTGGGACAGCCTGGATCATCCTGTCCTCAGTTTCATCGGAGAGAAGTACATGTATCGGAGCGCCGACGGATCCAACAATAATCCATTGTTCCCACGGATGGGTGCAGCAGGGACGACGTACGCGCGTTCTGTTCGGCCCACCATTATGCCTCCTGGTGCGCTGCCCGACCCGTCGCTCATCTTCGACGCGGTGATGAAGCGATCTAGCGAGGGCTATAGGAAGCATCCAAATAACGTCTCCAGCATTTTGTGGTACTGGGCGACCATCATCATCCACGATCTGTTCTGGACAGATCTCCGGGACATGACCAAGACGAATACGTCCTCGTACTTGGATCTCTCGCCGCTGTACGGCAGCAACCAGGACATGCAGAATACGATCCGTACCTTTCAGGACGGCAGACTGAAGCCAGACTCATATGCAGACAAGCGTCTCGGCGGAATGCCGCCTGGTGTATCCGTGTTGCTGGTCATGTTCAACCGTTTCCACAACCACGTGGCTGAGCATCTGGCTGCCATCAATGAAGGTGGCCGGTTCACGCCGCCTCCTGGGCCACGCCCTGGTCTGTCAAACCCTTTGCCTGTCTGGGGAGATAGCAAAGAAGACGACGAAAAGCAACGCAAGAGTGACGAGGCGTGGAAGAAGTACGACGAGGATCTCTTCCAGACGGCCCGGCTCGTGACCTCGGGTTTATACATCAACATCACATTGGTTGACTATGTCCGCAACATTGTCAACCTGAACCGCTGCGATACGACCTGGACTCTGGATCCTCGTCAGGAGATGGGCCGGGAGGCTGGCACAGCCGCTGGAGCGGCCTCTGGCACCGGCAACGTGGTGTCAGCTGAGTTCAATCTCTGTTACCGGTGGCACAGCTGCGTCTCGGAAAAGGACGACAGATGGATCCAGCAGCTATACAAAAATCTCTTTGGAAAGTCTTCTACCGAAGTCACGCTCCAGGAAATGGTCATGGGCTTCGCCAGCTTCGACAAGAATATCCCGGATGACCCTGCTCAGAGAAGCTTTGGCGGTTATCGGCGTGATCAGAAGACAGGTAAGTACAGTGATGATGACCTGGTCGAGTGCATCACATCATCGATTGAGGACTGCGCCGGTGCTTTTGGTGCACGCAACGTGCCTCTCTCCATGAAGCCTGTCGAGATGCTAGGTATTCTGCAGGGCAGAAAATGGCAAGTGGCTGGGCTGAACGAATTCCGAAGACACTTTGGCCTCAAGCCCTACGACACCTTTGAGGAACTAAACTCCGATCCTGATGTGGCGAGCTGTCTGAGGCATCTGTACGAACACCCCGACTTCGTCGAGCTCTACCCAGGCCTCGTGGCTGAAGAAGCCAAGGAACCGATGGTCCCTGGCGTGGGCATTGCCCCGACGTACACCATCTCGCGCGTCGTACTGAGCGATGCTGTCTGTCTCGTGCGCGGAGACAGATACTATACGACCGACTACAGCGCCCGGGCCCTGACTAACTGGGGCTACAACGAGGTGCAGTACGACCTGAGTGTGAACCACGGTTGCTGCTTTTCCAAACTCTTCCTCCGCGCATTCCCCAATCACTTCAAGACTAACTCGGTCTACGCGCACTACCCCATGGTCATTCCACCGGAGAACCACCGCATTTTGACCTCCCTCAATCGCGCCGAGCTGTTCACCTGGGAGCGTCCTGCCTTTTCACCTCCATATCCCGTCGGTGCTAGGCACACGGAAGCTCAATATAGAGACATGTGGCGCGAGACAGTCGGTTCTCTCACGGGCAAGACAGGTGCGACACCATCGCCCAACGAGGCATATGTGTCTGCAGAAGGCTGGGAAGATGCGGTCAAGACTTCGTATGCTCAGTTGATGGATGAGCTACTGCACGAGAAGAGTTATGAGCTGGGAAGCAGCCGATTTGTTGATATAATCAGAGACGTGGGCAATTTGGCTGGGGTAAGTAAACACCGACCGCGCATAGTATCTCGCAGATTGTGCGATTGTTCTAATCATCGTTTCTATGCCCCAGGTTCACTTCGTCTCCCGCCTCTTCAGCCTGCCTGTCAAAACTCCCTCCAACCCCCAAGGCCTCTACACTGTCGACGAGCTACAGGCTGTGCTGGCGCTCATCTACATAACTACATACCTTGACAGCGATGCCGTGAAGTCCTTCCCGCTTCGACAGGCGGCGAAGACGGTGGCTGTTCAACTCGGACAGCTCACCGAGACAGCCATAAGCGACGTGACTGGTTGGTTCAGTGCTGGAAATAAGCATGACTCTTGGGCTACTTATGGCACAAGCTTCATCAAGAATCTCTCCAAGAATGGTCTAAGTTCGTCTGATATTGCGTGGACCCAGGTCCTTCCAGCTTCCATCACGACCGCATCCGCGCAAGGTGCAATGGTAAGCTCTGACCTTTTTTTCTCTTCTTCCACTTTTTCTTCACCACTCGTCTGTAAATGCACGACTTACTTACGCTGCAAGCAGTTCGCCCAAGCTGTTGACTTTTATCTATCACCAGCGAACACGTCTCATCTTCTTCAGATCCAACAGCTAGCACGCGAGGATCCTTCCGACGAGACAGACGCGCGGCTTTTGGGCTATGCCTTGGAAGCAGTTCGCCTCTCTGCGACCGCGGGAGGAGGCAGAGGACGTGACTCTGGGGATGCAGGCACCCATGTGCTTGTCGAAGTGGTACGTCTGAAAACAAGCTGTATTCACTGGATAATAGTAGTACTGATACCATTGTTGTTCGTCTTCCCTGCAGCCCTCCCTGCACTCCAACCTAGCCGGAAACATCAATCCTAACCGTCCTATCGAGGACTATTTACTCCCTGGGCCCGAGAACGACTTTTGTCTGGGAAAGGCGGTGATCTTTCTGGCACTGACAGAGATGTTCCGCGCCGTGTTCCGGCTGAACAATCTCCGACGTGCGCCGGGGCCGCAGGGCGAGCTCAAGAAGATCAGGACGAGCAGCGAACCGTTTGGTATGTACCTGACGGAGGACTGGTGTAGTGTCTCTCCGCTGCCTTCGTCGATGAGGGTGTGTTGGAACTGAAGAGGAGAAGATACAGTTTCTTTCCTTCTCTTTGAGGGTTATTCTGAGCATCTTCCTGCAGGCTCGTTGGTTTGGTCGATGAGATTAGCTATAGGATCACTCACTTACTGAATTTGAAATTGCCCTTGACAAGATCTTATTACACTGGACACAGCATTGATTACAGTACTGTATCTGTAATCTATTTCTACGCTTCGCTGGAAAATCTCATTCTCAAACCCAACTTCGGCGTCTGGGACTTTCAGAGCCTTACCTTCCCCAATGACGCATCTTCACCCACCCACTGTGCGTATAGTAGACCAGCGGTGGCACTACGAATATGAATGATCAGATTCGCACTTTTTGAAATGACACTTTTGATAAATCACATGCAGGCTCTTCTTACCGCCCCCAGCCATCATCTGGTGCGATTATCCACTTTTTACCACTGTTGTGTCGATGACAACAGCTGAAGAACAAATCTGGGCTTCTGATTCGCGTTCTTCTCCGTACTCCCCCAACTGTCTTGTCCACTTTGGATGATCTCTGTGGATCCGGGGAACAAATGATGGCTGCATGCATGCTCCACTGCCAAGCGATAAGGCGGACGGTAAGGAAAGGACAGCGGATCCTTGAGGGGAAAAAAAAAATGATCGGCCGCAGAGTTCGTCTCTTGGTGGTCAGAGGTAGAGGAGAGACGGGAAGGGGGAGCCTTCTCATGGCCAGGGGTAATTTTCTCCATGTGTCTACCCGCGGCGCTTGTCGTGTGCCCATGATAGCAAGCAGCACAGCCTCAATGAACAGCGCGCCTAATAGATGACCTAATACGACAGTGACTTACAGCACTTACCACGCCCCGGGGTAACCCTGAGATTGACGGCAATATACTGGTAGACAGCCAGGGGAGACCCCGTTGCTGGAAGGCGGTGAGCAGGCTCAAGTGGCGGAGGAGGAGCAGGAGGCTATAGCGACTTGTTTTAAGGGCGACGACGACGAAGACGACAGCCATGAAGTGTCCTCACCGGTCCGACCTCTTCCTTCACGACACCACCACGCTCCAGGGCGATATCCTGCTCCACGAAGGCACCTCGCGTCTGAAGTTTCAAGAGTATGCCATCTTTGCCAAGGATCCAGATATCGATTGCGCGAGCACTATTCACTCCGGCGATACGGACAATGACCGTCCTTTCCTCAGGCACATTCCTCAGTACATCACGTCCGAGGATGGCCGCAAAGGAGACGAGTTGTTCCACCAGGCTCTGAGGGAAGATTTCGCTGTCGACATCGACGGTGGCTGGGGCCCTAGGCATAAATCGTCACATCTTTTGCAGGGCAGAGTGAGGCAGGTGATATGCCACCGACGGCCCAACATCAAGTCCAGCGAGGACCTCGACCTTGACGGCCTGTACCTGACGGCAGAGGAGTACGCCGCCATGGACCTCCACCCAGCGACACTGCAGTACGTCAGGAGGAGGGCGGTCGAGTCTACATTCTGGGACCGCCACCATGAGAAACTCAGCATCATCTTGTCCTTCCCGACAGACCCACAAGCCCCCTACGACTTTCTCTCCATGACATACATCGTGACAGACCGCACGACCACCACCCTCATCCGCCAGTCAGCCTTTGCCGACGATCGCCGGAACAACAGCAACAGCAATGGCGGTGGCGGCGACGACCTGGCGCAGTACGACACGCGCATGCAGGCGTGCAAGTCGCACTGGGCACATCCCCTTGTCATCCCCGTTATGCTACTGCAGGTGCAGTTCGCCAGCACCGAGAGGGCCGTGGCAGAGAACCATAGCGAGGTTCTAGCCGTCGAGCGCGATGTGAGCAACATGGCTGGGTTCGACGCCATCGACGAGCGCGCGCGGCAGCGGGAACTGGGGCCCCAGAAGACGCCCTCGATCACGCCGGCACGCCGTCGAGGCTCTGGACATAGCAGGAGTGGGAGTACCAGCCAGGGGCAAGGGGTGCCGGTCTATAAAAAGTCTACAGAGCTGATGAAAAATGCACACGACGTGCTGAAGAGGTCGATTCGGCTGCTGAATACCCTGGAGTGGTTCGAGCGTACCGTCCAGGTCCTCCTCGCCGCGGGGGACGAGCTGGATGATGTGAGGCAGGGCCCAGACAATGCCACACCGAGCAGTGCTGCGTTTCCTGTTCCGCTGTCGGCTCGTGGCAAAGTCAAGACGGGACTGCTGCGGGCTAGAATCTCGGATGACCCCCTGGCTGGGCACTGGCACGAGATTAGGCAGTACCTTGAGGGTCTCTTGCAGTTGTGCCAGTCTCTCAAGACGGACAGGTCCATCCTTGAGATGCGGTGTAAGGCCCTGGTTGATATTGTGAGTACATTAATATTTGTTCCCCTTCCTTGCGTAGATTTCTTACACAATCTTTTTTTTTTACTTTCTTTTTGCACTATTCATACCTCTTTGACTGACTCTATCACATCCATGTCAGATATACAGCAAAATAGCCCAGGAAGACAATAATCTCAACGCACGCATGGCCGTAGCATCCTCAAGAGACTCGTCCTCTATGAAAGCACTGGCCATCATCACAGCCGTCTTTCTCCCAGGCGAGTTCATGAGTTCCTTGTTTGGGATGGGCATCTTCGACTGGGATGGCAGCTCCGTCGTGGGCATTGACTTCTGGTGGTACTGGGCCATCACCGTCCCATTGACCCTTCTCATCCTCATCCTCTGGCGTGCCTGGTGGGTAGGCCAGGACCGCTACTTCAGAAAGCACCTCTCCAAGGACCTCAGCGAGGAGCGCTACTGGACCGACGACCGCAGGCCCAGGCAGCTCGAGACCAGTTACCTCTACGACTTCCTCTACATGTCGGTGAGGAAAGGTGAGGCCACCACGTCCGAGACGGAGTCCGCCACTTCGTTCTTGTCGACGAGCAGATCTAGCTCGAGTGATGATGCGACACAGTCCAAGTGGTTGGCAAGACGATCGAGGACCGGGCATGGCTTAATTTCTCCGCCGACGTTTCGGCTGCGTCACATTTCGACGGACGATGGTGCTGGTCTTGATGAACAGCACCGCAATGGGATTGTGTGAACAGCATAAGAGGATGCTTCCACTTTCTCTCGGTAGCGTTTAGCTTGTTGCAAGAGATCGATAGTTGTTGCTGGCTCTTTCAATAACGACTTACGAGACATGAAACGTGCAGGTTTGCATTCTTTGTCAAGGAGACATAAATTTGCATAGCACTTAGCGTAGCGAAGCATCACATGTTACATGATTGTACTTAGGCACTAAGTAAGATGATTCAATGAAGTATGACACTTTGCATAATCAGATGAGAGAACAAGATCAGATCAACATCCTAACGTTCTCATTAATGTGTTAAGTATCTTACTGCCTGAACAATGTTCAGATGTTACTTAAGCCAGGATTCTATTGAGTATGAAAGCTGTGAAGGTAGTTGAGTTTCTTTGCAATTATGATTGATTATGGCATTTTCTTGTTCATAATTGCTATTTCTCAATAACAGTTGTTGAGGGCCCAGAGCCTTTCCAAAACGCCTCATTCCATGCGCACTTTTCTCCCCTTCACCTTACGACTCTAAAATCTCTTGGTAATAATCTGCCGGTGGCGGGTCTCCTAAGATGTACAACTCCTCGTGGTCCTCTGAGATGCGCTTCTCCAGGGCATCGATCTGGTCCTCCAGATCGTTCATCAACTTCACGGGACGACAGATAAAAAAGCCCCGATGCACCAGACATATCCTGTAACCGGCTCCAGGGCCACGTGATCCGTCAGCATATACAGCAAAAAGGATTGAACGCCTGTAATGCCAGTCATGCGGTCCCGCTCGCTGTTGTAGTAAATGAAGCTCCGCACAGCCTCGGGCTGGTCAGGGATCTTCTGGATGGCTCCAGAGCAGGCGATCTCGCGGAGCACGTGCGGAGAGAATGTGTCGAGGGAGAAGTCGTAATATCGCATTTTCAGAGTGGGTTGTAAAAATATTTGGCATTAGTCAAAGGCGATCTGAAAGCCAAATGGAAAGATGAGAATGAGCAATCGTCGAGCCGAGTTGTGAGGTGCCGGTGTATGTTCAGTCGCAGGCCACAGGCTCGTGTTGCGTGCGTCAAAGATCAAGAAATCAGGCTGATCTCTGTGTAAGTGTGGTACGAAAGTGGTAATGGTGGTAAGAACAAAGGCTAGAGTTGCGGGAGATAGAGAGAGAATGGGGGGGGGGGGGGAGAGAGAGAGAAGGAGGCTTGCACTTCCAGCTACCTGAGGTAAGTAAGTATATACAGACAATGTGTTGCGTGCAAGTGGTTTAAATACTTAATTAATCAATCAGTAAACCAGTCGAATGGTTGGTTGTCAACAGTCATTTGGTTGTCGACAGTCAGTTGGATGGCAACAGTCGGGTAATGAATATACATCAATCGATGCCCTTGATTTCTTATATTTTTACTCCATCCTGCACCTAGACTCTATCAGCTCTTCCTACTAAAGAGGCAAACAAAAGAAATCACAGGATTCTCTCAGTCCAGGATACTGCCAAACGCAGAGGACATAATCACACGATGGCCCTCTCTTCCATACTACGATCTCGTCGAGCTAATGTATTTAGATCACTCTATCGCCGGCCGTGTAGACGAGGAGTTCTCATACATGGTTTCAATACGGTGTCACTATGCTCTTTAGCTCGTCCGGCATACATGTGGGCTCAAACCTCATGCTTTCTGCCATCTGCCAACCTGTGCAGTCACTCAACGTTGTCTCGGTCTTCTCCACTCAAATCAGTCAGTCTACAAGCTGAGTAATAGAGGGGATGGCTTGAGTTGGTCCTGTTCTTTGACACTCTCGGACGAATCAAATAGACGCGTAGGCATGGTGAGAGCCAGGAACACACAAGTCATGGTTAAGTTGGCATCACATGGACCAGTGACTGATAGGGGCTCAAAACTCAGAATGCTTTGAAATAAAGTCGTTATTAACATGCTATCTATGTGTACAAATGAATTTTCTTTCCTCTTGTAAAAATATCAACACATGATCTATTCCTCCTCGTCATCCAGCTCAATCTCCTTGCCGTTACCCTCGTACAGCAGCAGGGACGCAATCCAGCCACCCACGCTGACAAGGGCCACAGCCCACCAGCTGAAGGCGACCATGCCCCAGTCCAGACCCATGCCGTACCACCAGCCGCCCACGATGGGGCCAACAGTCCGGAACCCAGCAGACACGGACTGTCCGATGCCGTGGATAGTGCCCAGGACAGAAGGATGCGGGCTGCAGTTGTTGAGCAGGATGATGCTGGCAGGCAGGGTCATGGTGCGCGCAGAAGTGTGCAGGAACAGGATCAAGACGATGGCGAACCAGAGGCCGGTAGACACAGAAGTAGTGCCGTCCTCGTTCTGGGTTTGTGGGAGGGTGGCGAGGAAGGGCGCGAGCAGGTAGGCCACGGGGAAGATCACGAGGAAGTACCGGAAGCTGCGCAGGGTTCCCAGGCGGGCGTGCATGGGCGGGTACATGACAACTTGAAGCAGCATGCCCAAGACGCCAAGGATGGAGGTGGCGTTGCCCACCGTAGAAGCAGGCATGCCCAGACCTCCTGCGAACCAGAGCAGGTTTCGCTTGCCCAGAGCACGACCCTCGACGACGGGAATGGTCTCGACCGAGGGGGAGATGAAGCCAGGGCGAGGGGTGGACAGGAAGAGGGTCCAGATGTTGGTGAAGGCTCCCAGGTGGAAGTCGTAAAAGGCCTGGCTGAGGAGGGTGAAGATGACGTTCTTGGTCCACAGGCGCGAGAAGGGGAGGGTCTTCCTCTTCTTGCCAGGGAGGGGAGCGGGCATCGCAGGTCTCTCGCTCTTCTCGCTCAGCTGCATCGACTCGAGCTGGTCGTAGCCGCTGCGGTCGTGGTAGACGTAGTCGTTGGGCCGACGCAGGACAAAAGACTTGATGCGGGCAGCGTAGTCCAGGCCGATGTCATAGGTGCCCTTCTTGGACTTGGAGGTCTCCTCCAGGCCGAAGAGGACGGCCAGGAACACGGCGAAGAGGGCGGCAGCGTTGGCAATCGAAGGCAGGGCGAAGGGGTACTTCTCAATCAGGGTGGAGTGGAAGGGAGCACCAGGTGCAAACCACGCAGGGAGGGTCACAGCCGGGTCCGCAAGCCAGCCCCCGAGGATGGGCCCCAAGATACCGGCGACATTGAAGCTCATGGGCAGGATGAGGAAGGCCCTGGACTGGTACTTCCTCTCGACGGTGATCTCAGAGATCATGGTCCGGATGATGCCCACGAGGCCGTTGATGCAGCCTGCGATAACTCTCCAGAACATGGCGGTGGCGAACGAGTTGGAGAAGCCATAGCCGAAGCAGGCAACGGCTGTCCCGAGGGTTCCGATCAGCAGGACCATCTTGCGGCCTCCGTAGATCTTGGGAGAGTCGGCCACCTTGCCCCAAAAGATGGCTGTGAGAACCTGAGCACCGGTGAAGCCTCCTGTCAGGAGACCAGCCTGTGCTGATATCTTGGCATCAGACATGACTGCTTCTGTACAGACACTGTCAGTAGGAGATCAAAAATTGTGGATTGAACTGGGGAAAACACACCAGAACCGGCCTCTAGTATCTGCTGCTCAGCCATGTGCCGCAGCTGGTAGAAGATGTACGCCTGCAGGGTGGCGACCTGAAGAAAGTCGACCATACGGCAGAGGAACAGGATCAGGAGCTGGCCTTTGTGAGGCAGAGACATCCAGGTGACATGCTCTGGCGCGGCCTTCTTGGGTGCTTCTGGTGCTGATTCCTCGTCCCTCGGCAGAAAGGGTGCGGATGATGAGTAGTTTTTTGTGAAGTCGTCATCGTCATCGCTGTGGTAGGCCCTCTCGTGCTCTGCACTGCTCCTGGGATCGAAGGCTGTGATGGAAGAAGCGGATGAGCCAAGACCATTTCTTGATTCATCCTGGTTGATGAACTGATCAAAGTCACCAGCGCCCGCCTCTTTCTCGTTCAGGTCATCCATTATGTCGAACTGGCTGGGGGGTGATAATGAGCTGGACTGTTGTTGTTGTGGTTGTAATGGCGGAGAAGCCATTGTCTGAGAGTTGTATGCCATTATTGGTTGTGGCTGGTTAGTGGGAGCCGGCCCCTCCAACACAACAAGAGGGTGATAATGATGACAAGAGGAGGAAGAAGAAAAAAGGAAAGTCGGCAACGCTTTCTCTCTGGCCTTCCTTCCGGGTACTGTGACGTCGTGTCTCTGTGAGGGCTATTCCAGATTCGGGTATTGGATCCGGAGAAGAGATAACGACTATATAGTAAGAAGGGTGGGTTAGACAAGAGAGGCGAAGTCGAGTCAAAGGGATATAAAAAAGTGTGAGGCTTGATAGGAAAGCAGAGTGAAGAAACAAAGTAAGGCAGATGTGAGTGAGTGGCAGTGAAGTAAAGTATCGTTGGTTAAGCAAATGATGGGATGCCGGAGTCCTCAACGGCGAAAAAGGTTTGACGAAACAAAACAAGAAAGAACTAAAAAAGGGTGGTTGGACATGCGGGTAAATGATACAAAAAAGAAGAGAACTATGAGGGAGAGAGAAGAGAGAGAGAGGGAGCATGAAGTGGAGGAGGAGGGGGAGGTGGAGGGGAGAAAGGGAAACTTGCTTGGAATGGGACCCTTGTCGAACGGAGGAAGACGACGACAATAGACGAACAGATTTGCGCGTACTTGCTGATGAGCCACGGCGGGTGGGAATAATTGTTGAGCGGCACACTCAATCTCTATTCCCTGATCCCTTGCACCCCTGCCCCCTCCCTTCTGACCTTGCCTTGTTTGAATGAACAGAGCCACAAGGACGACGACGAAAGTCAGTTCGTCCGCAGGGATGATGAAAGGACAGGGTGGGACAAGGATATCTCAGACGCGCCCGTCCTGCAGGCGATCGTCGTTCCGTCAAATCACCTGGTTTCCCTCCCCGGACCTCGGAGGTACCAACAGGCTGAAGTCTCCCTCCTTTTTTCTTGTTCTGCTCGTCTCGGTCGTCGGTCCCACTACCCAGAGTGTGCCCACCCCACCGATCCCCGATAGATTGATGGGTGGATGGGTGTCACGCCCTCCCTTCTCCGCAAAAATATGCGATCCTAATTAAGACGAGGGCGATACCATGGGTACGTACTGGTCCATGATACCCTGTGTGTGTGTAAAATAGTATGTGTGGAACGTAAGAGTGTATGGTGTTGTACAGTAAATAAGGAAGCACAAAAATGGTAAGGATAAGAAAAGAGTAAAAGGGGTGTTGTACTATGAAAAAGTATGGGTAAAGCCGTGTGGAGTATGGACGAAGCCACCTAATTACGCAAAATTCAAGAAACGCACTTGGAACCAAAGAGGATGAGGATGAGGAATTGATACGACGTAAAGAGAAGCAGAGCAAGACAGATGGGCGCCAACAGTGGTGTTGGTGGTAGTGATAGTCACGGGCTTTTTCCTCATCAATCATCAAAATAAAAGTGCTCTCTGACGCTGTCTGGGCTTGCCAATCATGCAGTCAGCTGTCGAGAGTGTGTTACAGGTCGACCCCTAGAATGGATGCTGGCCTGTGGCCATTGGGCCACCCCTTACGCAGAAGGAGGTTACGTATTATAGCGTAGGAGAGGTGGTAAGTAGACCTTCTGAGGATAGGCCCTGGGGGTCGCAGGGCGAGGGGCATTACGCGTCTTTTGCAGGTGGGGGCCCGTTTTTTCCTTTTTTCTCTTTTTTTTCTGGGGCCTTGTTGCCTTTTTTTTTTTTTTTTTTTTTTAATCATCCGGCC
>JACWST010000017.1:0-56810 GCA_014850475.1 Cryphonectria naterciae | reverse complement strand
GGGGAGGGGGGTGGGGGGGGGGGGGGGGGGGGGGGGGTTGGTGGGGGGGGGGTGTGGGTTGTGGTGGTGTTGTGGTTGTGGTTGGGGGTGTTGTGGGGTTTTTTTTTTTTTTTTTTTTTAACCATCCGGCCCGTATCATGCTCTGCACGATGACGAAGGAGAAGTACCAGCCACCCAACCTCTGTTTTTCTCTCTTTACTTTTGGCTTTTACTGATGGTGTGTACATAGTAAGTTATATGATCTTCATCTTCCTTGTTGCCAGCAGCCACCCGTCCCCACAAGCAATGAGGTTCCGCGAATCTGGATCCGGTCTGGCCGGATAGTTCCTATAGCAGCAACAGCATCATCAACATTAGCCTTTCACACGCTTGTTGTTCCTACTTTTCTCGTCCCAAGTAAGCGCAGTGTATCAGCTGTGGTGATCTGATGACGCACGCAACCAAGGTCAGGCCAGGCTGCTGGTGGTGGTGAAACGATTTGTCAGGTTCTATTCTTTTTTTATTCATTCATTTTAATATTCACTTTCTACAACGTCGTGTTCGTCTAGTATTGTGCATAGTGTTACAAATTACGGCAGCACATACACAGTAATAGTAGTACCTAGTAGCACATTTCATCCGTTGCACTACATTCACACCATTACTTCACTGTAGTTGCACCACCCACGTAGCACTGCAACGCTACACTACATAATTTACCATGTATTAGCTTACATGAAAGAAGGCTTGCAGCATACACCCTTGCCCTGCCCGGTTGCCCGCTTTTTCTTCTTCTTCTTTTCTGATCATCGTTCTAAATCCCCGGAGCCCACCTTTCTGCCCCCTTCACCCCTTCGATAGTACGTAGTAGTCGCGTCTAAGGGGTTTATGAAAGGCCCAGACGGCCTCCCGGGAGTCGGTGATACCCACTTGATCGGTATGCGGTACTCGGTTGAGACAGCGGCAGTGGGACAGCCGTTTCACCTTAGGCGCCCCGTGGCCAGCCCTGCAGGCCCTCGGTAAGCCCCATGCCATGCTATGCCATGCTATGCCATGCTATGCATGCATGGGCTAGGCTATTTGACACTGACGATCGACATTCTTGTATATGGCATCGCGGATGTCGGTCTCCGGTGAGCATGACTGGCGGTCCAATATCTGTGTGTTCTCTTCTTTCTATCTGCGGCGTTATACTATGTACTATGTAATTAATCTTCCTCCTAGCCAAAAGATAGGAGAAATGATGGGAGAAGATCTTGTCACAGTCATCCATTCAGCAAGCAAGACAGTAGTACAGTGGACAGGACAGTACTTCAAACAGTCCTCTCTCTCTCTCCTCATCTGGTCTTTTTTGATCGAGTCAAGTGATACGAGAGAGTCTCGTGGTGATCCTGAAACCCCAACAAGCCGGTCCAGTGGTGGGCTTGGTCGGATCTCCGATCCCTACGATGGACTCGTCCGAGGAATGAATCCATCTTTCTACGTTGTACTGGTCTCAGAGAGAAAGTAAGAAAGAAGGGGTAAGAAAGGACAAGCAAACGAGAATACCCACAAAAAGGAAAATTCAAATCAGTCCATCCGTTGCTGGTTGTGCTATGAGCTGATGCCTCTCAACACGAGACAACTTACCTGATGATTCCAGCCGCCCCCATGACATGAAAACAGGATGCCTACATAGTGCCTTGTCTGGTCTAGATGAAGAAAAGACGAGGCTCAAAACACACCCTCCCGCATCCTCACGGCCCCCTCCCTTTCCAAGATGGCCAGAGCCTCCCAAGCGAAATGAGAAAGGGGAACAACTGCCGCTTCCCTCCCTTCTCGATGGGATAATTTACCGATTCCCTGGGGAAAATATCACCGTCTCAGCCGGAAATGCAGGTCGGACCTCGGCGTCAAGGATGAGATGGGACAGCACCATTCACGGAAGCCGGACGCGTGTACAGAGATGGCAAGTGTGCTGTCTCGGGGAGGGGGTAGGGTGAGGAGAAGGGGGGGGGGGGTTACTTCGCCTGAAGAGCCCTGCAAGTGGCAAGTAGTGGTGCTCTGGAGGCTGGAGTGAGTGACATTCAGGCTTTGACAAGGCAGACAGCCCAGGCCCTTCGGTCTGTGTATCTCTTCCCGTACCGCCCGTGCCCCAGTACAACTGTAAATATTGCTATGGTAGTACATATAGACGCGTAACTATCCTGATCCACTACGCCACCAGCTAAGCCCAGAAGGATATAAAAAGTATATACTGTCGTCACCAACCCACGCGGGGCCGCCCGCGCCCAACTGGCCTCTACTTGTATAGGCGCCCTCAGTTTCTTCAACGAGCAAGGGATCCTCCTTGATCATCGCCCGCCCGCTGGAAATGACAATGCATCTCGTCTGAACTTCTCCCACAGCCAACAGACTAAAACACATCTGCTGCTGCTAGAAATAACCACGCCGCAAGACACACAGATGACACCCGAGATTACGTAGACCCCTGGCCTCTTTTCTTCAGGTTCCTGGTCAGCGGGAAACATCCCACCGGCAGTGGCAGACGACCAGGAAGTCTCAAGGGCCAATCGACTCTGGAGAAGGGGGGGGGTGGAAGGCTGCGAGGATCCTCCTCTTGGCTGGCTCGCCACTGCCCGCCCCAAAGGGTCGATGGGGCCCTCCCCTCTTACTGGCTTTCCACACACACCAACCCCTAGCCCGTTTTGTTTCAACTGTCGCTTCTCCTTGGCGTGCTCGTTTCGACTCTTTTCCTGCAGCTCCTCTTTGTGAAACATTCGTAATTTTTCCAGAAACGCCGTGGGAGCTGAGGTTCTACCGTACTATGGTACACCTGCGCGCGCCCTTCCTCCATTCGGGAGGTGATTTGTACCATGATTAAAGCCGATCACAATACGGAGCACAATCATTGGTAGGTCAACACTATGCACGCATGAATCTTCACATCGCTTGTCGGTGTCGGTGTAGATCTTGTTTATGTGTTCCCACCCTGTGATCGATCACATCCGGTGCAATTTACTCCCATGTAGCATCCATGTCTTGGCACTAAAAACTTGGTATAACTGTGACGGCGCGGTAGAGCCTTGTTGGAGCCAGCACTGTCCTCCTTAGAGAATACCTCCGACTTCCGGGTGCCAACTTGGGAGTGGCGGAAGGGAGGTTCGCTGCACAGGGGCCCATGCCTACCAACAACAATGCGGCTCCTTTCCTCCCCCTGACATTCTAATCAATATGAAATTGATGAATACCATGACGGGTTGCGCCTAGTGTTCTCGACCAACCGCAAGCCATCGCAGTTGTGGCTTGATGAGATCGACGCCGCACCGCCCAAGCGTGAACCAGGATTCCAAGGATCGGGGGAAGTAACCGAGGGGCCAACGAGCCAACGAACGACGACGACGACACCTTCTAAGCTTCTCGTCGATGGTGGAAGGGAGAAAAACAATGCAGCAAGCCCCAGCCGGGCGCAGAGAACCAAACAACATTGGCACATTTGGCTCTCGATTCGTGCAAACGGTCGAGCCTCCTTGTGCCACTCAAATCAAGAGGGAACCAAGTCTCCACCCTGATCATCTTGAATATTAGCCACTCAGGAGGAGGGGCCGAGGCTTGCTTGCAAGTTGCTGCTACTGCTATATCCCCTCTCCACTTTGCTTTGTCTTCCTTTTTCTCTTTTTTCTTCTTCTTTCTATAGTTCTAAACATTCGTACCATTTCTACAATACCATAATACCATGTACGCGCGGCTAAATCAGCCACCCGGCGGCCCCCTGCCCTCTTCTTTGGCCCTGAAAGCTGCCCGGCCCAGCGTCCGTCACTCTTACTCCTGTCACCTTTTATTTTATTTTTTTGTATTTTCTTTTTACAGACCTGAAATTCAGACCCGTCATCAATTGTGACAGATTATTCGACGCCATGGTTCGAATGAGTGGGAATTAGTTCCCGCCGCCATGTCTCTCTTTCTCTTTTTCTCTCTCCTTTTCTGATCTTTCCCTTACACATCCCAAAACTTGTCTGTTACTTGGTAGTACGTAGTTGGATGTGGCGTTGCATTCTCGATTCCTCGTCACTAGGCCGGTTTCGTTTTCCACAATTCATCTCCATGCGAGATTCCGTCAGACCCTTTCCCTTTTACCTGGTATTTTCTTGGCCCTTTCCCCACACAAAATCACAGACGACTCAACCCCTAGTTGATAGTCAGGGATGACCAGGATGGGGGGAGGGGGGGGCGAGGAGGGAGAAAGGGACAAGGAAGAGACGGGCCTGGCCCTGCTACAGATACACTTACTCATGTACCAACGTACCCTCCTCTGTAAGTCTCCTGAGAAGGGGAGGCAATAACCCTGAGGGCCGTCCAGGCCCTGAGCGTGTACATACGTACCCTTGTAACTATTCTGCGTGGTGAGTACGTACCCACCACATTCGAGAGGCCCCATCCGTCACCAGCTTAGCCCCGTAGTCCACAAACATCCTGGTGGTTCATGATCTTTATTTCTGGCCGTCGACCGCCTCTCTTTTCTTCGTCTTGATGGTCTCGTTTTTCTTTCTCTCTTGTCTTTCTATCTTCTCCCTTCCATCTTCCACTTAGTCGTAAGACTACTACACCAACAACAACAAGGACGGACCAATCCCGTTCCTATACCTACACACATACACTCCTTGGCGAGCACACCCACCACTCGTTATATTCGATTCCAGAAAATAATAGGCCCTCCTCGTCCTTTGCTATCAACAAACAACGACATCTCCAAAAAAGATACCCATTTATAACTTTCCCTCAAGCACCCTCCAGCTGTTGAACCGGCAAAAACCACAACATAATCCACTACACAAAACCACACACCCAAAATGTCGGCCATCGAGAAGCCCCAGATGTTCCCCTGCTACGCAGACACATACTCCCGCAAGCCCATCACAGATGTCTTCACCAATGACACGGATTTCGACAAGCGCAAGCAGACCAGGACCGTTCCCATGAAGGTTCTGCTGCTGGCAGTCGGAAGAACAGGCACAGCTTGTATGTTTGAACCCTTTTATACACAGCAAAACATTGTGTTTTTACACAGAAAAATAAATCAACAAAGCTAACATTCCATAACTAGCTATGCGTGCGGCCATGAGGCACCTGGGCTACGTCGAGACCTACCACATGATGTGCGCCTCGATCGAGAACCCCCCAGACGCCCTGCTGTGGCACGATGCCCTGGTGGCCAAGTACTTTCCCGAGCGCTCCCCCCTGCCCGAGGGCACCATCCGCACCCGCGAGTTCTGGGACCAGCTGCTGGGCAACTGCCAGGCTGTGTGCGACTGGCCTGCGTGCGCCTTTGCCGAGGAGCTGATCGAGGTGTACCCGGAGGCCAAGGTGGTCCTGACAGGCCGTGACGTCGACAGCTGGCACAAGTCAACGATGCCGACCGTGTTCTGGCGGGCAACGGACCACGAGCTTGCGGCGCTCAGCAACAAGATCCTCCCCTTTGGCCTGTCTGGGTCGTGGGCGGCGCAGATGTACTACCCGATGCTCAAGATGTTCTTCGACACCTTCTTCGAGGGCGACTTTGCCAACCGCGGCAAGGACATCTACCGCCGCCACTACGCCAACGTGGTCAAGCTGGCCACCCAGGACGGCAAGAAGCCCGAGAGGCTGCTTGAGTTCCGCGTCCAGGAGGGCTGGGAGCCCCTGTGCGCGTTCCTGGGCGAGTGCGTGCCCAAGGGCCAAAAGTTCCCCAACGTCAACGACAGCAGCGACTTTGTGCGCCGCTCCCGCAGAAGGAACCGCATGCAGATGCTCAACGTCGGCCTTCGCCTGCTCATGTGGTGGGTCGTCGTCGGCTTCGTGTGCTACATGCTCATGGGCATGCTCACCATCTAAACCACCTGATTCGTCTGAGGTTTGGGGGAGAACCCCGAATCCTTGTTGATGAAATGAGACTACTGAAAACGGGGGCGGTGATGCGATGATCATGGCTGGATCAGGGTTCTTTTCTTCTTTCCCTTCTCTGGCACATATCGGTCATATCGGTGATATCATATTTGGTTTTTTGGGACATGTACATATACCATTCATATCATCATTTTTGGGCGTTTTCTTTTTGGGCTAGATGGTTTGGGACGGGCTTTTACGGTTTGGATGCCTGACCTGGTGCTTGGGCAAAAGCATTTTATTCCAATTTGCATTCATTTTCCTACAATATCCTATTCCCATTTGATTTTTATGAAAATAAAAAATGCTTCAAAATTCCATGTGGCAGTATCATCATCATTATCATCATCATTATTGTTATCGCCGGTATAAACGTGGAAAACAAGTTTTATTCTACGACTAGCAGGAGAAAACAGTGAAAAACGCGCTCAGCCCTGATAAGCAGCCGGTTATCCCAAGTGCTTGTCATGGTGTGGCTCCATCCCACATGCGACAAGGCTCACCGAGGCAAGCTGCTTCACGATCGATGAGATCGACCACCTTTGGCCCATCTACAGAAAGATATCCCCTCCCTCTCTCCCTTTTCCTTTTCCCCCTTCTGTTTATGATGGATTCCGGTTCACCAAACCCAAGAATAGCCGCCGACTCCCGACAGCCGTTTCGAAATTGAACAATTGTAGCGGAGCTCCGAATTGTGGGGATCGCCGTATACCATACCCGCATCGGGGGGGAGCTGACGCGGCCCCAGCTTCGTCGATCTCTCTCTCTCTCCTTCCGTGCCTCTCGTTTTCTCTTTTGGTTCTTGCCTCCCTATTTTGGAACAGTTGAGGAGGGGCTAGAGGAGGAGGAAGGGGGAGAGTGTGACTAGAGGAGGAATGAGGGAGGATGGGCGTATTGGTTGTTGACTGTGTGCACATCAGTGTGTGCTTCACTACGTAGTCTATTCTTTTTTTTTCTTCCCAGTCTTTAGTCCGGTCTCCTTGATCGTCTCAGACCAAAATTGGTGACCGCTAATGGGGCTGTCAGGCCGCTCTGGATCTGATAACGTCCCAGTCCCACACGAGACAGTCGTCACGGTCCGGCCGACCTCTCTCACAGCGCATCCCCACTCACACACTATTCCCAGCCCGTCACCCTCACCCCAGCCCCCAAGCCCCAACCCATCCAAAGCCGGTCGGTCGGGTTAGGTGGGTTGCCCTGGCCCACGGCGGTAAGATGCCAAGGCGGGCACCTCACATACCTACCACACGAAATTCCAAGCGCGCAACGCTGGGTGTGTGACGTGAGAGGGAGGGCTCATGAAATGGCCGGCTTCCCAGGGTGGGCCGTCATCCCCGAGTCTCCTTGTGGTTCACGTGAGCTGCCCCTTTCAGAAGCATCTTTCGCCGTTGGCTTTGCCACCGAGTGGGAAAGGAGTCTTGCTGGCGTGTCTCTGATAGAGTACGATGCTCTTTCTCTTGTCTTGGCTTTGTATGGATGAATTGCTTTCTCTCTATCTCCGTCTTGGCCCTGGAGACGAAGGCAATAGATGTCTAGTCTGGGCATTGTCGCGCTGATCTTCCTTCAGACGATTCATTTGTCTTGGCGAAGATCATGTTTCCTCCTATCCAATACCAGCAAATGTCAGGACGGAATTGATGGTCGGTTAATATCCTGAGACAAATTGGTGCACTGAAGCCTAAAGAATCTCTCAAAAATGAGCACTCCATACATAGCAACCTACCATACCTGCAGTACTTAATTTGTGGTAGTAGCTAATTAATATATGTTCGGGCCTTATATACATGTCACTTCATGTTCGCCCACCACCGAGGCTTCTTTGACTTTACTATCGGTGCCTTGCATCGTCTAAATTGCAGTTGCATGATAGAAACTGGACGTTATGTATCGGTGTCGCGACGGACAATCTCTAACTGCTACAAGCCTGCAGTAAATCTATGCCTAGGCAGCCAATGACCTTTACAATACATACTGTCCGTTCATCTTATTATCCTTCCAGGACATCGTTTGTCTGAACAGCCTTCTGTCCATATGAATGAAGTATCAAGAAGCTCGTTCATAGTAGGTAGAATGAAATGGATGATTCTCAAGATTAAACCAAACAGCCGAACCAGTTTGATGTTGGTATCAATCAATTCGTACGGCTCCAGACATGCAGACCGACTTTACCTAGTACTACAATAAATGCAATATAGTTCATTATCTCATGGCTATTTTGAAAATGCCCCTTGACGCCATCTCGAGTGGGTTTGATTTCACTTATTTTGTCTGTGGTTAGTTAATCCCAGCAATAATATTAGCCGATGAAGCCATGTTGACCACTGAAAAAGTGATCCAGCTTCTGTAATCAACTTGAGCCTCTGAATTTGTCGATTCTGTACATTGCTTCCAAGAATAGGAGCCACTAGCCCAAGCCCCTCAGAACTGCATAGTAAATACTACGTAGTCGACGTATTATTCCTTATAACGACATGGATATGACCTCAAAAGCCGACCGCAAAATTAAGAGACCTTCGTATCGGCTACACCTACGCCCGTCGTGTTGGACAAGCAGGGGCAAATGAACAAGATACCAGAATAGAATACTGGATCAGTCAGCGGTTTGCTGCCACGCGGCACGCTCATGTTGAGGTGCTGTCATCAACTCACCAGGCGCTCAGCTTCACAATTCAACACAGATCGACGCAGACGCAGCGGGTCATCTTCGATGTGCATCGGAGCACATCGCTACCAGTCATGAAGGGGAGAACCCAAATGATGAAACCTCTAGAAATAGGACTGATGCGATGAAACATACCCAGCAGCCCTATGGGGCCACCGGCTGGGTTGTCGCGCAGCAGTGCAACAAACAGCTGCATCGGCAGCCACTGGTGATTGCGTGATGCAGGCATTTGGCCCCTCCACTGGCAGACAAGGCGCCATGATAGGACAACACTGAGCCCAGGGCCTGGCAATACAAGTGCACGTACTACCATACTACAGACAAGCTGCAGACAGATCCCTCCAACGCCCTCTCTCCATTGTTTCCCTGGCCTGCCAAGATGTTACAGCCCGGCAAGGGGTGGCAATGGCGTGATTGAGGTCGTCTCGTTTCCTTCCTCGTACCGACTTCCGGTTTCCAATTTGAACAGATGAACATGCGAGCCAAGCTGTCAAAAGTGGATGAGGACTGTGTCGCTTTTCGGAACACGACCCCACACACCTCGAGCACGATTTATTAATATCAAATGTTCCGATGGTGGTGGTGGTATGCCCTTCAGTCTGGTCCAGGAAAGGATGTGCGCCCACACCAGGACACAAAACGCCTTCGAGACAAGTGGCCCCCTGCTCCAAAGCTTGGGATTTGATTTCTTGTTTGACAATTCCAGCGCCCTAAATTCGAAAATCTGTTGACTACATATTAGACACACCATCTTATAATCACAGACATGAGAAATGATGACATACTGCTTCTGGATACATTCTCAATCACCGTCATACTCGCTGCAACTCCATCCGCATCGTAAAATGTGGAGAGGGGACGCAGATAGCAAGGAAATCGTTGATCTCAGAGTGCGAGAGTGGAACTACTCCTCTTTTCGATGCAGACACAACAGCTGTGCACACTAATTTGGTTTCAAGCGAGAGCGGATGGTCGACATCGTTGCAAATTTCCGGTTGAAAACGTCTTGCCCGACTCAGCCAGTAGTAATTACGAGGCTGTTTTGGTGAGAGTCTAGGCAAGTTGCTTTTATCCAGGACGGCGCGATCGAAACACTCACAGTTCAATGATGTTACAACTACTTCTTAGTATGTCTGGCCGCTACTGGTTTTCTCATACCTTTTATGCTGGTACATATCTGAACAAAAGAAATTGGTTCGTGATTCTCAGGCATAGGGCGTGATACTATCATATCCCAAGAAGTGCATACTGCTTAGTAGAAGAATATACTTTGTATACGGAGATCTCACAGTTATTGCGATTAGACGCTATCGAGTTGATGCTGCAAGACGTCTTTCGTGAAAGGGGAAGACCGCGCTGCGGGGCTTTATATGGGAAAGCAGACAGTAATAAAAGCCGAAAGGAGACAAAGTAAGCATTAGGACCGAAACTTGAATCTTGGCTCGCAGCTTCCCCTAGAGTAATTAGTATATGAATAGTCTATGCCTCTGCACTTGGACATCATGAAGTCCTGCATTTGGCCATGTGTAGAACTTGTCACGTTGATGGCCATCAATAGTGGTCTAGAGATCATCCACTGCTGCCCTCGTAAAAAGAGATACCCGTCGTGAGGAAGTGCAAAACATGATGGACTGAGAAGTAGAGCTGGAAGCATCGCATCCAACATGTCTCCTTTCATCTCTTACACGTGAGAATACAGAACAAATGAAGTGCAACATTTCTCTCTCTACATCTATCCTTCAACTTTATGTGTATAGGACCTCCGTCGGCTATCATTGTCAAAGCTCATCGTGCCTATTTACTCAAATAGCACTCAAGATCTTCATGCGAAGCAATTGTCACCTGTTCAAATTCGTCACGTTCCCTTTCCAGGAGTCCTCATAGATCCCAAGCACCTCAAAACCATCGATGATAATTTCAGAGTGGAATGAGCCCTTGGACTCTGTTGAAGAGAGCTCTCCTCCCATGTAGGGCCTATGAGTGATCTTGCCGCGATATCGAATCTCGTTCAGGCGATACGCAAATATGAAATCCGACGTCCTTCCCACAGATTCAGCATTTGACGACTTCCACCCCAGCTCAGCCCCAGCACCGACTGGATCAATTCCTGTGTCCAGGCTGACCTGTGCAGACGCAGAAATCCGAGCCTCGATCTCGTTGCTTCGTGAGATTCTGGCGCCGCTGACAATGCGGACGCCCGTAACCGTGTACACCCTCTTGCTGAAAGACCACTTCTTGAGGCTTGCCGGAACATCGCCGTGATCCATAGCTGCTCGGACATAATCGAGTGATGGTGTCATCGTGATGCTGTCGAGCTTGTCAAAATGCCAGCTGAAATTCTTCGAGCGTGTAGAGGAAGCCTCGGTGTTTGTCGAAACTAGGTAGAAACTCGCCCAGGCATCAATCAAAATGGGCGGCGAGCTCGTTGCTCACCCGCACATTAAGGTCTTCACAAGAAGTATGCTCGACGATCAATTCTTGGGGGAGAGGCAGCGGTCCAGCTGGCTGCAGTGCGTGAGACGGATCTTTCGGCTCGGCGAGAATCTGGCCGAGTTGAAGGCTCCCTCCGGGTTGGTAGTCACAGGACTTGGTCAAGATCCACCTGTTCGATCTTGCCATATTAGGTGCATTGCACGATGCCAGGGAAGAATTATTAGTAAACTAGGTAGTAGCCCGGTGCGTTCAATCAATGTGGAAGAAAGTGTGATGCTCGGAGGTTGAATTCCTTCATGGGACTGTCTTCGCGTGATGGACTCATGCAAGATGATCTGACCTAGAGTATGTGATGGCAAAGACTTGTTCATACATCATTTGAGGACCATAAACGAGATGGGTTGCCTCCTGCTTAGCTTCATAAATGTTGACTGTGGCTGTGACCCTGGTCCAGCTGTAAGCCCATGCTGTGTGACCATATAATGCATCTTCACTCGCCCAATGGTGTCCTCAGGTGCCCCTAGGTGAGAGGATTGGGACTAGGTCGATGCACTGATGTGTTGTTTCTGACACAAATCGGGCGCGCGCAATCATATTGGATTTGACTGGATGCTACAGCCTAAACTCAAGCCTATCCACGCCCAGGTCTAAGCTTACTTTTCAGAGCTCTCATGATGACCCTCTTCTATCCACCTTTTCCAGCAGCATCCAAGGCTTTATGGGGTTATAGTTACATTGTCCCCTCTGGTGTGTCATGCAGGTCCAGATGACTTTCCGCATTCCACGGACCGTCCAGAGTTTGGCTCTCTCCCAATCCCACTTCTTCAATTCCTCGTCTTTGAAGGCGAGGTCGCCACGCTTAGCAAATTCCAAGACCAAGGCGGCAATACCTGCAGCAATAACGGTAGCAGATGATGTCCCGTTCAGGGTTTTGTAGAGCTGGTCGGAAATCTGGCTTTTCAGATGCCGTGGCCAGGCAGCGACAATGCCTTTACCTACTGTGCTGAGATTCGCCTCTCCATCAAGGCCATTCGGACTGAAGTTTGACTTATCATCTTGGGCTGAAGATGAGTTGACACATATAACGTAGTCTGAGTCACTGGCCGGATAGCAGACTGGGTTATCGTTGAGGGTGTTGTTGGATGCAGCAGCGAAGATGAGCACGTCTTTCAATTTCTTCTGCACAGTGTGCATAGTATCTTCAATCACAGCTTGTTCATTGGTGAAAGCGAAAGACATGGTGATGATATCCACATCCCACTCCTTAACGGCATGGCAGATAGCTTACAGATATTAGCTTCGTTGGTCTTATTCAGACACAAAAGTGAAATCTTGTCCGTACCTCTGCAACAAGGGAAGCTGAAGAGCCCTCTCCATCCTATCTCGGTGTCTGAATATCCTTGAAAATTCTTATCGGATACACCCTGGTAAAGGGTGCTGTTCTCAACAGCGTGTGACACATGTGCGTCCCATGTCCATCAAGGTCCACTACGCCACCTTCGTTTGTTCTATCGAATAAATCAATACCAGCGTGCAGTTGTCCGTTGCCTCAGAAGTCTTCAAATTCAGGGTGCTTAAGATCAACGCCTGTGTCAAGAAGAGCGATCTTGACGAGGCTCTCGAGTTCGTCGTTGTTGACATCTGGGTTTCCATGATCGCTGAACATTCTTCCTTGGCTTGTGTTTAGGACTGTGTGAACGTCCTTCAACTTCTCGAACCATATTTCTGCCGATTGGACGCTATAATCACTCAATTCATGTACTACCACAGAGTAATTACGCAGAACATGGCTCACCTGTCTGCAGCTTCTATGCCAACATATCCGTTGCTCAGGCCATGGTTGGTCTCAACTGCTTCATGCCCCCCTGTACGAAAAGATGATTGCTGAGCTTTCGGAAACCCGAAACCTTGACTAGATATTGGGTCTAAGGCGCAGGTGTGCCTTTGGGTGCGAGCAATGGCTTTGGACTGTTTTTTTATGCAATTTATGGTCCTGCTCTTGCCCGGAGTATTTGTCTTACCGAACTGGTATATTTCGTCCCAAGATACCTGTGCACCTCTGTTGTAGTCTTTCTCTACTTTCCTTATAATGTTCTTATAGAGGAATGTGAGAGATTTTGGATTATCCAACGAAGCTGCTTTTCGTCCGCCTTGATAAAGGCCGATGGCATCGTTTCCAAGGCAGAAGCTAATAGCTTGGTAGATCCTACTTCCTGGTCCACTGTCTTTTCTGATGAAATCAAGAATACGCTTGGCTTGTTTGAGCGGTGGTGCAGATGTCTCAGCAATGGACAACTTCAGTCGGTGCTTCTCAATATTAGCCATCAGTATTCCCAGGGCTTTCATCACGGGAAATGTATGTGCAAACTGGCTGTGTGATTTGCGAACCGAAGTTGCCCTGGAACTGAAGTGAGTTGGTATGAAGACCTGGGTGAGCGAGGGGTCGAGAAGATGAGAGCGGCTATCGTCGCGACTGCAGGACAGAAAGACTGTATCTAGAGATAGCGTATGTTCGTCTGGCATCCATAGGCCATCGATCAGAACCAAAACTGCTCTTGCGACTAGTATTTCCACCTTCATAGCCATGGCGAAGTCAAATGTTGGATTCGAAGACAGGGTCCTGAGGGAAACGATATCAAAGTTTTGTGAACATTCGCTGATTACGGAAAGTCGACCCCGAGGCCCGAGAGCATTTCTGGGGTCGTACCAAAGTCTGCTGGTGCCATCGAAAAGAAGGAATAAGCATGAATTTGGATGTCTTTGCTGGGGATCCGGCAGATGCACTCATTAGGTCGGGTGCTGTCTCTGGTCAGGATTATTACTCGATCATCTCACTTGGGAGGCAACCGTGAAAGAGAATCTCTTCAAACTTACTATGCATCGTTTGCAGCATAATGGAATTCGCAGAGTTGGTCAATGCCGTCTCCTTCGAGTACAAGGAAGAAGTCTTTCGTCGATTCACTGGAAAGCAGCCAACGGGAATCCAGTTCGACAAAGGCTTTCACGCATCGGCCCAAATTGAATTCGCTGTTAGGCTCTCTTGCCTGGTGTTGATGTTCCTGACATGGCCAGTTGCTATGCAATGTTGTGTGCAGGTTGTCGATTAGTTGCTTGATATGTTTCGTATCCCGACGGAGATGTAAAGCCGGAGGAGGATTGCTATTTAAGTCATTATCGTCAAGGACCTCTGTGTCGCCATCTTCGAGATTCTCATCGTTCATGGCATTGGCTTCTTCTAGAAAGGGAAGCAAGCTTCTTAGGTGGTCCGCTCGGTTGGGCTTGATAGCTGCCTCTATTGAAAAGTCTCGAGCCGACTGGTAAAGATGTACCACTTTTTTTTAGCAGCGGATCCGATGAATCGCAGCCAATGTTGCTTTCAGCAAATCCATTGATAATTATGACGTCGAAGACATCTTCGAACTTCGTTATCAGCGGGCCCAACCTTCGTTCTGCTGTTGCGCTTCCTGGTGTCACCTCGAT
Source organism: Cryphonectria naterciae (assembly GCA_014850475.1). NCBI lineage: Eukaryota > Fungi > Ascomycota > Sordariomycetes > Diaporthales > Cryphonectriaceae > Cryphonectria > Cryphonectria naterciae. The sequence goes on along the minus strand of JACWST010000017.1, from coordinate 42,355 downwards.
TCTTCTGAGGATGCCTGTCAACTCAGTGTGGAGTACGCCCAAGTGAAACAGAACAGCCTTGGTATCTTTTTGGCCCAGTTCTGATCTGATAGCTCTTGCTTGGTAAGAGTATTTCGACCGTAGAACACTCGAAAGGGCTTCCGTGACAATGTGGAGTGCGTTCACAGTGCTCGATGCCATGGTACCGGGCTATGTTGTCATTTGTGCGACTCCAAAATGAGAAAGTGAATGAGAATAGTGTAGAACTGAATTTAAAAGGGAGTTATGGAGAACTCTGTCTACAGGATCAAGTATGATGAACTCACGGGAGATTTGAGGCATGATTGTTGCATTACGAGCTTAGGACCTCTTGTCGAGGCGGGGAACATAATAATGTCAAGTGGGATATATCTGTCATGTTTTCATATCTCATATGTTGATGCTTTTATATCGATCTTCTACGTTTCTCCAGTCATGGATCCTCATGTTCGGAGCTCGGGCCTTGAGATCTCATTTCTAACGAGAGCTTGTTCCAATCTCCTGGAAGAATGGATTGATATGGCCAACTCAAGGTCTGAAGCAGAGCGCGATGATGCTTCGAGTATCAGATGTTGGTTCAATCTGTGGGCTCAGAATAATGCTGCGTTGTCAAGCGGGCTTGACTCGATGATTCAGCTATTAAGAATAGCACCTGTGCCGCGATGCATGATTATAGACTTGCTTGAAGACTTTGCTTCTAGCCTGCAATGTAAGTTCAACCAAAACCAGAATCCCTTTCGAGAAGAACACGCGCTGAATACAATCAACTAGTACGGAAAGGTCTGTCAGAAAGTGCAGCCTCGCAGATTGTACTAGATGATGATGTGGACGCTTTACTGGACCGACTTTTCCGAAGCTCTAGAGCTATCAGGCGGTTTGGTACCTCGCGCAGGCTTATGAGGCTTCTCCAATACATCGAGGAAGAACAGGATGAAATAGCCAAAGCCACATCAGCCGAGTTCGGACGACTTGTGCATCAGTACTTTGACCGAAGAGTAAAGGACGGTACTTACAAGGCCCTCAGGAACAATCCCCTTAAGGAGCATCTCATGGAAACCATCAGCCTTCGGCAGAATTATTTTGAATACCTGACCTCCAAAAATTCGATGAGAGACGATGTCTCCACAATACGTCGTCATGGAAGCCTTAGCAGCGCCGGATCACGGTTGAAAAGTAAGACGTGGACTACCAGTTCAACAAGTTATGATCCGGCACTTGGAAGGGATTTGATATCACAGGCAGCGATCACATCGACCACTGTAGTTCAACCTCGGTTGAGCGACGATGATTTTGAAGCTCAAGTGGAACAATCTATGGCTGATCTACCGCAACGACCGCCTGTGTCCGACAAAAAGATGAAGGATATGGAGTGCCCATATTGCTATGTTGTCTGTCCTGTTCGCGAATTCACTGAGCAGAATTGGGCATAAGTTTACCATATCGTCCACAGAGCAAAAAGTTTGGTTCTGACGAGCATAACGACAGGAAGCACGTGATTCCAGACTTGATGCCGTTCGTCTGCATAATCACACCATGCAGAGAACCACGCGAGATGTATCAATCGATGGAAACATGGGTATCGCACATGACGAAGCAGCACGGCCAAGACCTATGGACTTGCATGCACCCAACGCACCCGTCAGCCATGGACTTCTTCTCGGAGTCTGAACTCCGGCAACACATGCTCACAATGCATAAAGATGAGGTCGCTGAAGAGAAGCTGGACGAGATTGCCCCTAATTGCCAAATCCGAAGCTCACCCTTGGATTCCTTTCACAAGTGCCCCATTTGCGGTGACACCAGGTTTAGCGATAGCCAAGGTGTGCTGGGGAATATTGCATCGCATCTCGTGAGGCTCTCCCAGATTTCATTGTCTGTCCACATCAACCCGGACTTTTTCAGAATGGATCAGGATTCGGAAGTCGATGATAGCCAAGGCAGGCTAGCTATTCTTGCAAGCAGTGAGAACAAGGCAGCATCATCGACCACGCTCGACAAACATGCAAGCGAGGATATTGATGAACTCTCGGAAGTCGAAGAGCTTGCTGGCGACATCGGCGGGCCCGCTCCGGACATTGTTCTAGGGGATACTATATGAGAAGGCTCTCTATTAAGCAGTGCGCTAATGGAGAGAAATGAAAGAAGGAAAAGAAGGAAATTCAGCCATCATGCTGAGGCTTTCGACGAAAGACTGCAGGCAAATTCCCTGCCAACTACACACGGGACCAGTCACTCACTAGGCCTCGCACATACTCAGATACGGGAGGATGTGGCGGCGGGAGCTTTTCAACCATTTCATGGTCCAACTGACAAGAGGGTGTTCCAAAGAATGCTCTTGCCACGGAAGTCCGGTGTGAATATACAGACGAAAACGATTGAAGCATACCCAAATCAAGCGAGCCCTGCTCATTCTCAGTCCGCTGCAGAAATCATCTGGAATGATGCGGTTTCATGGGATGACAATACACGGTCATATTTTTGGGAAGGTGTACGGCTTGAAGGTTCACTCTCCTTATGAACTTGTCTCTTTCCCCCCCAGCATCCTTTCCCCGTACGCAAGTCTCCCATCTTCTGACTCATTCTTATTAGGCCAGAAAAAATTCCGGAAATACCTCCGTTATCCGGAAGATTTTGACGGGAACGGCCTTCTGTTGCCGAGCTCGAAAGCCCCTTTTATAAGCGACTTTGGTGCATCGTTTATTCCGTAATCTAAGGTTCAATATGTGCTAGAGGAAAACATCGAAGCTTCTAGTGGGGGTGTATTCAAAGATATTTCTGAATCGAATAATCTTCCGAAGACAAAAGCCATCACCTCTGCTCCGCGTATTAGAAGGGATAGGAATGGCAAAGAATATTTGGACCCTAGTAAGCCCTAACTAACATATAGCTATGGTATTCTTCCTAATAAATTGTAGATTTCTAGATTCACCCAAGTTCAGAGTTCAAGCCTGGATGGGTAAGATACTTGTGGCTAATTATGGAAACCAATAGATCCCGATGTTTCGCTGACTTTGAATATGTCAGATTATCAAGGTGATGTGGACTGAACCGGAAGGCAAGGCATTGCCCACAGGCGTGGCCGGCAGCTACCTTACGTGCGTAGACACTCTGTTTGCAGATCACCAGAATGCATTCTGGAGAGGTACCCGCCGCTTGATCATAGTCAACAACAGGGAGGGCCACTGTGCTTGCGTGTAAGTCGCATACCGCCTCAGCTGTTACTAGTAGAGAGCAATGCTGATAGACCATTCTAGCCCTATCTACTCTTATGGAGCCCAGGGTTGTACCAAAAATGGTTCTAAAGCGAAGGAACACGGTATTATATACGAAGCCTCATTGGTGAACGGCCCAACGCTGTTGGAGGGTGAGGCTGCGCTTGGCTTCGACCCGATTCGTGCTATTACGACAGCGCCCGACGAACAACCGATGCACGCTGCTTCGAGGGTCAATTACGCGAAGATCGTTACTATCGAGCACAATGTTAAAGTGAAGTTCATAGGGGAAGTTGTTCTGAAGATTGGGAAATTGCTGAAAACGCAGTAAAAAGTTTCTTCAAGTAACTGAAGTTACAGGTGTGGAGGCGCGAGGCATATTGCCGGCCATGATATTGCTTTTGAGGAAATTGCGATATGACCTCATTCTCTCAATACAAGTTTGCAATAATGGCTTGGGTATTGAGAATATCAAATTTATTTCCATTGCATGAACCAGCCCTCATCCAAACTAGCGACTTCAAGAGCGGTTGTTTCCCAGCGTTATTCGTGGGTTTTTTTTGGTATATACTCTGAGATGGTGCCTCCTCCCCTTGCCTCTGCCTCCCACGCAAGAAACATTCAGTGAAACTAGAAACAGTTCTTTCATCACTACAAAGAATCAATAATTCCACCAATAAACCGAGCACTGCATTCATAACTGCGGTATTTTCCTACCTTACTGTAATTCAACCACCCCCAAAGCTCATGGTGGGTTATCTCACACTCCTTTCTTTTGGCGCCTTGGACAGGAAGTTAACATTGATCCTCATCTTTTTGTGTATGAACGGCATCCAGTCTCACCTCCAAGTCACTTTCCAAGTATGATTCCCACCTCGCCCTCAGCCTAAGAATCTGGAGCAGAGAAATTTGAGTCCTGTTCCCATTGTTGTTTTCGATATGGATCGATAGAAACCAACCCACCCCTACCATGCATGGTAGATTCACTCAGTGGGCGCCAGGATGCCAGGATGTCACTGCGGGAGGGCCCGTAGGCTTGATCCCAGCACGCCCAGATCCCTCTCAGACTTGCGCCCAAGCAGACTGACAAGGGCCAACCCTGAGCTTGTTATTTTGGGGCTGGAGGGGGTAACCTTGGCAGTTATTGGGTTGGTGGGATGGTGAAACGAGACATGAGTTACTTTTTCTCTCTTTTTTCTCTCTTTCTCTTTTCTTTCCCCCCTCCGAGTACGAACAGGCATGTAAGATGTAATGGGAAGGATAGAAAGGCCAGTCTAGGCTGGCCTGAGCGAAGATGGGGGTCTGCAAAGCCACAGAGAGACCAGACAAAAGATGCAGTGTGACGTTCCACAACAGTTCGTATCTGGGCTGCAGGATGAGCTCGAATGCTACTGTAGTCTGGTACATGCTAGTATCAACATAGTATGTACGCACTACTATGAAAAGGGGTGGCAGGGGATTGCGTACATCTAAGTAGTATTAGAACGATGACGAGGCCAGGTGCTAGCCACGATACTTTGGTCCAGTGCACATGCAAAACACAGACTAATACTCTAGATACTTACTTCTTGTCAGTACTTGCGTCGTACTGCTTCTGCTGATCGTAGCATATGACGGCAGGAAAGAGACCGTCTCAATATCGGGTGGTGCGCTAATTTTCTGGCTTGCTGAAAAGAAAGCAAAGAAAGGTTGGCGGGCTCGTAAACACGAGGTGAGAGTGGCCTTGACCAGCCACCAGATGATGCAAGCCTCAGACCCTCCCCCGACCACCGACTTTTTTTTGCCCTCGTACAGAGAGACAGACGAGACAAGACAATGCGATCGATGATCATAGCTTCCCCCCCATTTCTTTTTCATTTTTTCTTTTTCTTTAGTTGTTGTTACAAGTTTGCATCCCCACTCCCACGCAGCACAGCACGGACGAAAAAGAAAGAAAGTGGGCGTGTATTTACTTTTCTTTACACTTTTTTTTTTTCCGTCTTTTATTTTTCTCGGCCCAGTTTTGTTACAGTACTTGACTGTTACTTTGCCTGTTGAAAGACCCCCGCCCTGGCCACCACCACCTCCCCCCCTGCAAATGATGAGCTCACCGCCCAGGCCCCGCGTGCGACGTGAGAGGGACCGTTTTGAAGAGCTCGAGGCGAGATCCAGCAGAGAGAGCCAGCGAGGACTTGCCCCCGCCGTGCAGATGCCCCCCGCAGTGCTGCCAACAACATCCTATCGTCACCATCACCATCAACATCGCCCTCACCACCATCGGGGCAATAGCAACACTACCTCTTGCTCGTCTGGCTCACCACCCTCGTCTGGCTCGGAAAAATCCCAGCAGGACTCGCCCACTGTTTCTTCTTCCTCCCCTGCATATCCAAATTACTACGATTACTCCGAAGGCGCTGACGTCGCCACCACCACCACCAATACTGCCGCCCAGCCGCAGGCGCCACAACAGCACCAGAAGCAGCTGCAGTTACGGGAGCTGCCACAAAACTCACCAAGACGGAAACCGATCAACATGGCCATGCAGGTCCCCATCCCACCACAACAGCCACCACAGCACCGATTGGTCGATCATCCCGCCGGCGGCTCCTCTCGCCCGCGCTCCTCGTCGACTTCAGCGGGTCCTGGTTCTGCTGGTGCCGCCCAAGCTGCTGTCCCTGTCAACCTGACACAAGCTGGAGGCACTCGAGGACTTGGTGCTCCTCCTCCCCATGTGAACTTCAACAACAACAACAACCACTCGAACAATTCTACCAGACCTTCTTCTGGGACCACTACATCGACGTCGACCTCTTCATCATCAACAGCACCACCTGCTGCAACTGCCGCAACAGCTCGTGACCACCAGCCTCCTCCTCCCTCCTACGCGGCTGGTATGATGGATGGCAAGTCACAGCCCCGCTCGCCTGCAGACGACCTTTTCCCCCCCAACAAGGTCGACATCGACGCTGCCCGCTACCGCCAGTCCCAACAACAGCAGCAGCAGCAGCAGCAGCAGCAGCAGCAGCAACAGCAGCAGCAACAGCAGCAGCAACAGCAGTCTCAATCTCGTCGCGAGCGTCCCACCCCACCATCCAAGGACCCTCGCGACAACAGCAGACGCCCTTCCCAGCAGTCCAACGGCCGTCCCTCGTCCAACACCATGGCCTCAGGCGGTCTTGCCCACCACGGCCACCCTGCTCCTCCCTTTTCCCCCAACGGCGGCGGTGGACGACCCGTCTCCCCCGACTCCCCTCTCCTAGCGACGCCCACAGGCCTAGGTCTGGGCCCCAGCATCCAGCGCATGCCGACCCCGAGCCTCGCCAGCTCGGTCCTACAGCCCCTCGACGCAAAAGTCATCGAGTATGGCGCCCTGATGGCCGAAGCCCAGGCCGAGACCGTCCGCCTCGACGAGGAGATGCGCGCCCTGCAGGAGCGCCAGCGCGAGGCCGAGCAGCGGTTTCTCGAGGCTAAAGCCAAGCATGATGACTACCGACGCCAGTACGCCGACGTCGAGAGGGCGCTGCGTGGGGACCTCAGCGGCGCGGGTGGTAGCAGCGGTGCTCTGGCGAATGGAGGAGGAAGTCGTCAGTACGGTGGTGGTGGTAGGGACCGCGGTGGACGGGATGGAGGAGGAGGTGGGTTTCATCATGATGACGAGGATGGTGGTGGTGATGGGCGTGTTCCTCCTGTGCCTTCGATGCCCAACCTGCATCATTATGGCCAGGGCAGCGGCAGCGGGAATCTTCTTCGCGGCAACAACCCGCACCCGGGCATGCAGAGCCAGAGGACCGTCAGCTACCAGAGCGATGACGGCGAGGGGCGTCCTGGGTCCAAGAGGGGTCGCTGGAGTAAATTGTTTGGCGTTTGACGGCGGTCGGCCTGGCGACGGGCCATCTGCTGCGGTAGTGGTGGTCGTGCTGAAGGGCACGAAAGGTGAGAAGAAGAAGAAGAAGACAAAAGGGGATGATTTGAATGAATGAATGGATTGGATAAGGGAAATGGACTGGGTTTTGGAGGGGCGTTTTTCACGGGCTCCATTATTTTAGTTGGAGGGGGGGGGGGGAGTGAGGCAGGGCCACGATATGGTGGCGGATGTTCATGTGGGTAGGAGGACTTGCACATGGACAACGATATCATGACCAAGTGAAACAGATTCCCTTTTCTTTCCTTCTTTTCTCCTCTTATTTCTTTCTTTCACAGACAACACGACATGGGGAAAGGGTATTCAAGGACATATAATTATCAGAACGGTTGCACGACAGGAAGGGAAAGGGAAAGGGAAAATGGAGGCACGATATTCAAGGACATGGCCACGGACACGAGAATGGGGTGAATGAACTGGCAGACCAATGAACGATCTGAACGCATTTATCTAACGTATGGGTATCATATTTTCTCACAACTATAATACCATTATTTTTCTTTCTTTTTGTATCAATTTGAGGCCCACCAAACCAGATGATTACCGCCTTTGAACAATTTATCCTGTACTTCCATACTCCCTCTTGCATGCTCTGTCCCAACTACAACCACCCAAATGTTCACTAATTTACCTTTCTCCCCTTTCATCATACATTAATTCTCCCATTACATCACATTTTCACATCCATTCGGCTGAAATAATCATCAGCCAAGTCCCTCGGCCTAGACTCATCATCCATCCCATACGGCCCTAGAGTAGGCGAATCCCGCGGCCCCAGCAGCTCTCCAAGGCCGCCTCCTCCTCTCCTCCTCTGCATCTGCTGTTCCTCCCTCCCATTGCTGCCCTCATCATCTCCGTGATGTTCCATCGTCGGAGTCGTTCTCGGCGTCGTTATCCCCATTATCCCTTCTACATACCGCACCATATTGCCCGCGCTGTACGTGGATGACCGTGACGTCGAGACGTAGCTCGGGCGCGCTGATGAGGAGGCCGCATCTTCCTCCTCCAGGGTCGTCAGCGTCCCGAAGGGGGTGTGGGAGTAGCCTGGGTACATGGTCGTCATCATCATCATCGTCGGCTGGGGCGCCGCTGCTGTGACTGGTGATCTCTGCGGGGTAGCCAAGGTCGGTTGGTCGCTGTGCCAGCTGCTGTTGCTACTGCTGCCGCCGCCTGTGTTGGTGCCCGTGAAACCGCGTGGGTTCGCCGTAAGGGGCGGCGTCATGGTCGTGTGGTTATTGTACCAGTAACCGCCGCCAGGAAGCAAATGGTCCATAGACTCCCTGCTTCCTCCATAGTACCGCTGCTGCTGCTGCTGCTGTTGTTGTTGTTTTAGATCCCTGGACACACCTCCAACACCATCATGGAGGGAGATACTATCTCCCATCGAAGGAGGAGCAGAGCCAGGTATATCGACCAGCCCGACTAATCCGTGTCTACTCGGCGGCCTAGCAGGGCGCACTGGCGGTGGCCTGGGTGGCAATGGGTCAGGAGTCTCGCCGGGCATCATCATGTCGTCGCCGTCGTTCTGCCGCTGTATGAGGTGGAACTCCTTGGGCGAGGAGCGGTCTCGGTCGTAGGCTGGGAGTAAGACGCGGAGGGCGGGCAGGGAAGACGCGAGGATAGTCAGGGTTGGGTCTATCACCGCCGTGAGGAGGATATGCATGTTCTGAGCTGGAGTGAGGGAGGAAAAGAAGAAGAGAAAGATTTTCGGGTTAGCTATGGTGATCTTTTTTTGCTCCTTGTGTTTTGCTGTGGTAAGGGGAAGGCTTACTTGTGAAGTTGGTGTCTGTCAGGATTGAGATTTCAACTGCTGTTGCGATGGCGCCCGCAGTGGCCCTAAATGACAAAGAATGGACGTTATCAGTATTCGTTCTTTGCAAGTCTCAAGATCCACTATACAATCAACAAGGTGGCACTTACATAAGACCCAAAGCCACCAAAGCACCCACGCCTATCTTCTCACTGCGAGGAAGGCCGCTCGACCACACGAGCATGACGCCGACAGCGACCAGTGCCAGGTTGCAAAATGCAAAGTATGCTGATAAGAGAGTAAGCTGTTCATTTGTCCTCGCTACCGAAAGAGTTTATATATTGGGGTTTGAAGGGAGAGAGAGAGAGAGGAAAAGGACCGCCCACCTTGTGCGCTGATCTGGATCGCGGTATCGACCCTTCTGGGCCAACACATTCCACCAACACTATCATCCCATGCCCCGAAAACCGGACTACACCTCACCCAGTGAGCCAGAATGGTGCCAATGGCCTCCATGTTGGCGGAAGCGATTACCACGCCCAGGGCCCATCGTGCGCGCCGCCTCCTCCCGAGCCCTAGAAGCGATATACCCAGGGCAGATTTGCTCCACGCCGCAGTCATGAGCGCGAGGGTACGAGCGACATTATCGAGGAGGAGAAGTGACGAGGAGGGCGATGACGAGATAATTGTCTGTGCTGTCGTTCCCAGCCCGAGAGCAAGCTCGAGGGATGAGGTGGTAGTGTAGAAGACGACGAGGACCTTTTTTTAGGGGGTTTTTCGTGTCAGGTTAGTCCTAAGTCCTCTTCCCTGCAGCTGAGTGGGTATCCATGATAATTCTTCATGAGCTGGTGTCGAAGGAGGAAGGGAAAATTGCCTGCATACCCATGTTACAACGAGGAGAACATCGTCGGCCACCAAGCCAACCCTTCTATACCATATTGCAAAGAACCGCAGGGCAAGAAAGATCCCCGCCACGATGGTCAGGACCCATGTGACGATGTGCGTGAGGAGAACGGCCTGGCTCTCTGTAAGGCTTCGTAGGACCAACCTGGACGGAGTGGTCGTTGTCTGTGTAGCGGAGAAGAAAGAAGAATAGAAGGACATTCCAGTCCATGGTAGGACCATATTGGCTCACCTAAATCACTAATAACGTCCAGATAAACGGGTTGCGACTCACGAAACGAAGGAGCCTGCTGTGTGTTCTAGTTATTACTCCAGATGGGTTGGTTGGTTGGTTGGACCACGTCTAAGTTTAACCGATCAAACGAGCCAAAACCGCCCCAAAAGGGATTCCAATGGGGTGGGCAGTGGTGGTATAATTATCAGGGGAGGGCGTGAGCATCTTCCTTCTTCCCTCCTTTACTTCCAAAAAGGTTGACGGTGGCGGCAAGAATTCAGCCAGACGTTGTCTATCATATATCACATAATAATGGGTGCCCAACTTGATCAAGAGCCGACCTACCTGCACCAAGCGAGCTGCCTGGTGGGACCCTAACGCGCATGGACTTTTTCAGCCTCGAACCGGGGGACCAGAGAGGCATGCATGAGCATATCTCCACAAAAACCCGCAGAAGCAAGTTGCGAATAAGGATTTTTCTTCCCCTCCCTCTCTCCCTTCCTTTCCCTGGACCCATCACTCTGGTTCGTGGGGGTTCAAGAAGGGAAAAAGCAAATAGGAGAGGAGGGAGAAAGAAAGAAAATTACCCTAGGAGCGGGATACTTTAGGATTCTCATGGTGTGATTCGACCGGAATGAGTTTCGATCGTATGTCGTGCGACAACCCTTCCCTCAAGCCAGACGGGTCCCAGGACACCCTAACGTGAGCCTCCTCATCATCTTCACGATACAACCTTGGGCTGTATTAGATTAAAATAAAATAAATTCTTGCACCCTCCTCCCAATTGCTGTCTGCCACAGGAATACGCAGCTTACTGACCAGTAACATTAATAACACACGCGGACTATTAGGCATTCCTGCTTGCGGCGCCTCTCTCGTGTTCCCCCTCCTCCTCTCCGTCTGGGTTGGGAAGGGGGCGAAAAAAAAGACTCTTTGACATCCCAGCAAGGTACTTAGGCGGCAGCAAGTAAGCTTTGAAAATGTGCCAGATGATGTGACGTGGGCGACAGAAGACCCGAGTAACAGATAGATAGATTCCTGTAGCAAGGGGGATAGGGGGGTATTGCTCCTTTTGTCCTAATGCATGGGCCGTCAGTCGGGGTCCGGCCAGATCCGCATGGAGGTGTTAAACTGGCACCTAAGAGGACAACCTTTGAAGTACCCCTTCTTGGCTTTCTTTCCTTTTTTTCTCATTTAGTCATGGGGGGCGGGATCTTTTGTAATGCTAGGCCGTCGCTTGGGTTCAACGGTTGCAGATTCGGTACCAGACTTGTGATTGGGAAGGGGGGGAGGGGGCTGGTTTATACAGTTCATCAGTGTAAAACTGGTGAGTGTTTGGGAACGGGCGATCCAGGCATGCATGTTCGGATGAGATGTCTATCCAACCCAACCCAAGCTCCCCCTCCCATGGACGATATTTCTTTGAACATGAGCTCTGTTAAGACCACAGGGGGGTACCGTCCCAATCTCAGATCCTAGATCTGTCACAAGAGACGAATTCCTCCGTCAGAGGGGTCAAATTTGCGCGGTGCGCCTGGAGAATCCGTTGGCTTAGTGGCTCACGCCAAGGGAGTTTCACAGTACGGCTGACTCATATTTCAGGAGTTGCCAGAAAGAAAAATACGACCAAATGCGAGCTGACCCAGGACCCTTCTTCCCCTTCCCGACTGGGAGAGATGGATCAAGATCCGCGATTAGCCGCACTGCAGCAGTTTGTCTCGCAGCCTTGGGAACCAGTGCGTGTACATTCGACACAGTGATATCATGGGAAGCAAGCACAAGCTAGGCAAGAAGCTTGTGGTTCTTTCAACATTGACAAAGGTGCTCAAACATTTGATAAGAGTTGGTGGACACAGATGTAAGTAAAGCACCACGCACTCTACGAGGTATCAGTTCCCGCGGGCGATTCTGCGACTCTCACTGCGTCGTCACATGGCTATAATTCCTCAACTATTGCATGAAACTATAATAACCGGTGCAGCACGGCATCTTCCGTGTACACCACATGCATCCAGGTGGTATGACAAAACCGGGAATATTTCATCACCGGTCGAAAAGTAACATTGTAGGTTTGTCTTTTTCTGTGGTCTCAGTGGATACTACTACTACTACTACTTTGCGCGTCGGATGCATGTTCGCGGCGTCAGTAGAGGCTCCATGAGAATTGCCGCGCGGATTCCCATCTTAAACAAGTATCGTACAACCGTGTGTATATTGTGGCTTGGCCTGGGCCGTGATCAATGACGACAGAATGGCCCGTCAGTTCGACGCCTCTTGGCTTACATTGGTCATCATACGAAAAGGGCAATGGAAAGAAGATCCTCGGATCTGGAGGGAGAGCTATCCTACAAGGCTTCGCTTGGGCATCGATGTGGACTATTTTGGGGTTTTTGGAAGTCCTTGGTCTACTCGATAGCTGCATTGAGGGGCTGCCAAGTGAAATGCTTTGCCGATCGCCAAGCAGTGATTATCTTTTGGCAGAATACGAACGTTCCACGACAGGCGATGCACGTTCCGGTTGGCTGCAAGGTTATCATGTACTCTTGGGGGTCATAACTGCAGGACGGTTCAATTGCCCTGCTGTCCCACCGGTGTCTGCTTCTTTCCTAGGTGTACAAACCCTTGATTAGCTTGTACTCCTTAGTCCTATGCTGTGACCTGCAGATTACAGTAGTATTCAGTATCCACTCACATCTTTGTTGCTTTTGGTGGATATTCCAGAAGGCCGTCTCGGGTCTGTGCGGGCAGTCTGCATGTCTCACGTTTGGCAAATATTTATTAGTATCCTATGGCGAGATACGTGCATGTGGTGTGATATGCACTGGGGTCATAGGTCCACAACGGCATCCCGTGCATGCAAGGTAAGTTATTACCAATCATTCTAGGAATATGTGCGAGATCTGGGCGTATCTCAACCTTGATCATTGCCGTAAACGTGCAAAAATTGCCATCCTTGCGCAGACTTGGGCCACTGCGCTATGGAGATCGATCGGCTCGGGCCACATCCCAGGGAATAGTAGGTATATTAAGGAGGCGGATGCTACATATGATGGGAATATCTTCAAGGGTGCTGTGAGCGATCCATGATCCGATCTTATCATGCCCTCGTAAAGTTGATATTGCCTTAGAAGAGCTCTACCCGATGCAGGAGGAGACCAATTATTCACTTGGTGATGCACTCCATTGCTTTGGTTTTGAATATACAAGTATTACTTAGTGTTTATGCAAGATTGTCCTTCTTGGCGCTTGAGGATATGTAAAGGATGTTTATCACTCAAGAGTAAAACTGTATAAGCAGCCAAACTGAAATCTGAGCAGTATTTTTTGAATTCTTTTAGCCATGGGAGATTTGGTCTGTTCTGATCGCAAACTTCTAACCAAATGCTAATGGCAATCACTTTCTTGGGTGTCACTTTTCAGCTTGTGTGTTCCTCCGAAGAAAGAGAGAGTTTGTTTTCTCGTATTGCCAAGCCATCTAGACATTTCGAAACATTGTAATGAAGGAATGGAAAGCCACTTTTCTTGATCATGTCTCGATGTGGGAGCGCATGTGGACAGTCGGACGAAGTGGCCATCTGAATTGTGCGCGGAGGACTATCTGCACGGGACATTTCCACAAATCGGATGCAATAGATGGCTTGCAATTCTGTCGATAGTCTTCCTTGACTGAGTCATAATGCATACCTTCTGAGGGACACAACTCCACCAGATTTTGCTGATGTTAATTAATGCAACAAGCTCGTTGAAATTAGTTTGCAGAGTCTAGGCGCGGCTGATACTTCTCGTTTAAACTTTCCAATTTTTTTTTAACGGTTTGATGGATCGGGACACTGAGCTATCTTACCATCTGTGGAAACTATTTTATATCATGCCACATGGTGGAAAGTGACCTTGATCCGACAGGCACCTGGGATATGAGAAGATGAGGGAACGCAATTGAGCCGAGCAATGCAGCGCAGTCTCCAGCCTGTTTGATTTCCCGAGTGCAGTGCCGCAAGTAGGCTTTAGACCTGATTCCATTGGCATTGCTGATCAACAACAAAAGGTATTGATTTCCTGACCAACAGATGCAAGGGTAGTGATGCCGTGCAGGTCGTAGGCGTGGCTGTGCATTTATTTACTGGGCCTAGACTATAGCCCCCACCACCTTCAGGCCTCTAGCTGCAGCACTTTGTTCAGCTTGCTCTGTAGAGGGTCCCACATTTGCTTCGTCTCTGCGCCTCAGCAGGCAGACTGTTGGTTCTTGGCAGCGCATTTCACTCCAGTAAAAAAGAAAGAAAGCACCCGTTGGACACCATGAAACGTCGCGCAGTATGTAATCAGATGCAGGCGGTCCAAGGTTCACAATCCTTTAATGATACATAAGTCCTAGCAATATTTCATATCTCGTGGCTCGGATCGAAACTCCGTTCTCCTTTCATCTCCTCAATCTAGATCCGCCGTCAGTAACGACCGTATCAAGAATCCACGATGTCGGCTCTCCACCCTGTGAACCCGCCTGTGGGGCGCTTGGAGTTTGTCAACTCTCAACAAGAGACGACGCTCATACTCAAGGAGAAGGTGTTGTCGCTCACCGGTGATGCTTTCGATATCAAAGTCGATCCGCAGAATGGACGAGATCCCTATCCCCTTTTGAAAGTCGACCGTAAGTAGTGCACCCACGTGCGGTAATTAGGACAGTAACCACCATTTTCCCGGCGTTGATTTGAATGAAAAGAGAGTTTATGTCCCTCGAGATCATCATCCTGACATTCAATAGCTAGTGTACTCACAAGCAAGAGGGCTTTCTTTGACATGACTGGCAATCATCTGTTTGACCTTAAGAAGGAACACCTCCACCTCGTCCACGAGTACATGAAACTCGTCGACGCGAACGGCGAGAAGTTCTGCGAGATCAAGAAGAACATCACAAGTACGTCTAACAATGATTTCTCTATCCTTAAAAACGAACAAATGCTGATAACGGAGACAGTCGGCCTCGGGAGCAAATTCACGATAACCTTCACGCAGCCGGGCGGCACAGAGCAAGTCCTGGTGATGGAAGGGAACTGGCGCGACTCTGTAGCTGAGATCAAACGCGAGGGCAGCGGCGAGGTGTGTGCTCTTGTGCACCGCAAGTCCGCCTTCAAGAGTCTGAGCACCTTTTTGTTCGATCAAAATACGTATAGCGTTACGATTGCTCCGGGAGTTGACTACGCGTCTATTGCTGCGGTATGTATCGTCTTTGATGAGTGGGAAAACGAGGCGCCGTGATGCTGGGAGGGAAGTATAGACTTTTTGTTTGATAGCGTGTTTCTTGTTAGGCAAGCATCCGTTCTTGTCTATTGTCTTTCATCTTTTCTACTTACTGTATAGTGCGCAAGGTAGGGTGCATCTAGCAATATTATGTACGTTGTTGCACTGACTAGTAGATTGTTATCGAGAGTGGCTAATGTTAAACAATGCTCTGAGCTTCTTCCAATATCAGCTTCATAAGAAACGAGAAAATGTTGACGTTGAAAAGGGTTCCTCGTAGTGACCTGAAAGCCCCACGACTGCCTTGTACGGTGTACCGCTCTTAACTGGTTATCATCTTCTCAACTTTCCCTCTTTGCTTTGGTGCTTCGGGCATTCCTGAGCGGTCTAGACCCCCCCTTTTTCGACTGCCTCCTAGTCCGGCGGCTCCTCTCCTTTTTGTCTTGGGTAGATGGTCCGCCGTATCACACAATCTATACAGATGCGAACCCTCAGCCTGGAGCCTTGCCGAGGCAAATATGCACATCATTCCTTCGCTGCTTCTGGCATGAGTAGCACTCCCTCACTGTGTATGACCACAAACTCTGTAATCGTACATCTCAAGTGCGCAGTTTTATTATGTCATCAGGATTGCTCCCAGGATCGTGAAGATCACCTCCTCCGCCGCCCCACAAGTGATAAATCCCACAGACATTTCTCAAGTTGACGATAACCAAACCCATATCAGATTTGAAGAGGCCTTTACCATTACGGTATGATCAATTTGAGATTGCGTATTTGACCTCTGTTATTGCGCTGATTTTTCTCTTCTCCCGTCTTTGCTCCCGCACGGAAAAGAGGGCGTTCTGGCCAAGAACTTTAGACCACATGGCTAAGCTGGATTGAGGTTCCTCCGTGAAGGTGGCTTTTCATGATAGCCCTTTTTCCCCTCCCCCCCCTTCTTTTCTCTTCTTATTCTTTCTTCGATTTGCGGATCATATAAAGTGACTGATATCCCGTCAATTACACGTAAAGTAGCACGGCAGTATTGACCACGTGTCTAATTGTTGCATGAATGCTCTACCTTTTTTTATGTCCCCGCATGGTATATGTGGAGATGTAAGGTGCAGGGAGACGTGCAGGATAAATAGATACCACCCGCACCCCACGACAACTGTCAATTAGCCAGTAAATCAACCATTCAAATTTTATCCTCACAACATCGCGCCATACGATGGGTCCATGTGGCTGAACCACAAGCGCCAATGGTTCGGTATCTCAGTGGAGGAAGCGGTGGGAGCGACTCGACAACTGGGGGGTGGACTTGACCAGATCCGGGGTGCGTACCCAGATTTGACGCTGTCCTGAGGGTGTCTTACAGGGCAGACCAGGCCTGTGTTGTGTAAGTGGTGCCCTAAAAAGGAACCATGCGGGAGGCACTATGGTAAGGCTAGTGGGCGAGGAACATGTTCTGCGGCTGAGATGGGGCGGGACTAAGTAATGAAATTACCATCAGGCCAGTGCGTATCGCCGAGGCCCTCAGTCAATCGAGGTTTGAGAGATTTCATCTTCTTCTTTGCTCACGGCGACGGCAAAAGGGGATCGTAAGCTGCGGTTGTGTCTCTCATGACTTGCTGAAATCTGGTAAAAGAAGAAGAAATCGATGATGGTCCTCCAAAAGACAGGATCGGGATGTCACATAAGGAAGCTTAATATTCTCCGAAAGAGTATTAACGCTGGTGCCCATGGGTGGGGTCGTTGATAAGGATGACTATGCTATGAAAAGAGGTCGCGATGCAACCTCGACGAGGGATGCCAGGGGAGATTAACATTGTCAAATGTTAAATTGGGTCCATAACACATATGCAGCAGGGCTTGGCTCCGGGGGGAGGGGGAGGGACACGATGAACCCGCCCTTTTTCCTATAATATTACCATCTCATCTCGTCATTCCTCTTTTTTCCCTCTGTCTTCCTTCCCTCGCTCGCTCTCTTTTTCCCTGACGGCCAGGTTCAGGTTCACAAGACCAAGTAAACCCTCACGCTCGTTCTGTGTGTTGTTTTACAGCACTTTCACTCGTTCTTCTTTCACTCTCTGTCTCTCTCCCTCTCTCTCAATCTTACACCGACGAGACGCTCGTTTTCTTCAAAAATTAATCATCATGCGCACCTCCTCTCTCTCCCTTCTGGCCCTCAGCGGCGCCGCCCAGCTGGTCTCCGCCATCCAGTTCCTCAACCCGGCCGAGAACGCGACCCTGGCCAAGGGCACGACCTACGGACTGGAGTGGTCCAGCGTCGACACTGACCCGACCACGCTGAGTGTCTACCTGGTCAACTTTGTCAACTGGCCCCCTTACTACCAGCAGCTGGATCTCGACGTTGACACCAGCGCCGGCGAGGCCTCTGTCCGCATCCCCTGCGATGTCGACTCCTCGTACGGGTATCAGTTGTAAGTCCCAAACCTCAACATGAGGGAGAAGAAGAAAAAAGAAGGAGAATGAAGGTTCAAGATTAGAACTCACACTGACCACCAATAAAATCAAATTAGTAATGCCATCAACGGCACCAACGTCTACGTGATCTACGCCCAGACCCCCAAGTTCTCCATCGGCGGCGCTAGCTGCGTCGACCCGGTGACCACGTCGTCCGTCTGCGCGGCCGCTCCCACCGCGACGGTGACCGTCACGGTGCGTGGCAACTCTTCCTCTTCATCGTCATCTTTCACCACCGCCACCGGTGGTGCTGCCCTGAACTATGCCTCTTCTGCTGCCTCTGCCACCACTACCACCTTCATCACCTCCACCTCTTCGGCTGCCGGCTTCTCCGGCACCTGCCCCTCGACCATCGGTTGGAACGGGGACTACGGCCACCCAGTCACGCTGACTAGCGTCCCCCACGCAGACCGTGGTGTAGCGACCCACGCCCCCACGGCGGCTCCCGGTGCCCAGGGTGGAAACGGCGAGGGCGAGGCGTACTACTGGAAGACCCAGACGGTGTCCAACGTCGCCGCCGCCGCTGCGACCTCGACCGCCAGCACCGATGCTGAGGCCGCGGGCTCTGGCGAGGGAAAGACCCTGACCGGTGCGAAGGCGGTCGGCGGCTCCAAGGGATCTTCCAGCGGCTGCCCCAAGAGCAGGCCCGCGAGGAAGAGACACTCGGACAACGGCCACGCCCACCCGTTCCCTCGCAGCATCAGGAGGCGTGATGGAACTGAGATGAACCTGTAAAGAAGAAAAAAAGAGTTGGTTCTTTTCCTGAGCGGTGGAGTTGGGGTAGGCTTGTACTAGGGGTGGTTGTTGCATTGGACACCTATTGGGTAACATGGCAGCGTTTAGCAGTTAATTTCGCATGTATTATTGTACTGCTCTGCGGGAAGGAGTCGGGTCTGCCCTCTGTTCTTGGTTTCGTGACCAGCAGTCTTGTCTCGAGATAGGAGGTAGGGAAAAAGAAAAGACGAATCATCTTATTTCGAATGATATGATATTCTTTGACCCAATTCATGCTTTTCTTTTTCTCATTCATTTTGCCGAACTTTGAGGCGTAGAACGAAAATCCTGTCGTGTTCAGTACCCAATACAAATATACACTGCAGAATGCGTCGACAGGATCGCCTTCAGGCAGGGCAGAAGTAAAGAAAAAGCATGCCGTCTGAATGACAGATTGCATTTAGAGAAGAAGAGAGAGAAACAACCCCCACAGACCAAATCACCGAAGGTATCATACAGTCCCCCTCTCCACCTTGCTTCGCCGACCGCCTACAAAACGCCCATGCTTCCGCCCATGATCAGAAACAAAGGAAACTATCCTTCTCCCCCACGATGCTGCTGGCCTCGCTAGAGAGGACACCAGTTTTTTCCCGTCCCCAAGCACAGACCTTTCGACAGGCTCCATCGCAGGCAACGAACCTCTTCAGTTGTCAGCCGCCGAGGCCGACCGTGAGGCTGCGGGGCTCTTCTTGCCCAGCGACAATGCCGCCTGCAGCTTACGGTGCTTCTCGCGCTTCGCCTCTCTCATCTGCGCCTCCCTCGCGACTTCTTCTAGATCCAAGAGCCGCCGACTGGCTTCCGTCCGGTCCAGCATCCGCCCCTCGCGCTCCGCCTTAAGTTTGCCCTCGAGGTGTTTCAGCCGGTGCATCCACTTGATGTCTGCGTCGCTCGGCGCTCCAGGGGACAGCAGTGGCGCTGCACCTGCGGATGCTGGACCCGGGTCGTAGTCACGTGCGTAGTCTTGCGAATTCGACATCGTGACGGCTTCGTTCTCTGTGTGCGCGCGCGAGATTGTAGAGGGGCGACTAGCATCGCGACGGACCGAGGAAGAGGATGACGCCGTCAGGGCTGGCCCGTACGTCCGACTCGTCTGGCGGCTGGAGCGCGACCGTTCCGAAGATCTAGACAGTCGATCGCGCGGCCCTGTTGGGATGGCCGGGCTGGGACTGCCACCATCAAAGTTCCTATCGCCGCGGGGATCCAGAATGGCCTCCTGTGCTGTGCGCGCGCGCACTTCATTGGCAGTTCGCAGGGTTGCATTGTCCACCTGCAGCTGCCTGTTCACATCTTCAAGCCTCACGATCCGCTGCCGTAGGTCCTCCACAAGGGCCTGCGACGCCGCGCCACCGACACCTATAGCGCCGGTGGCAATGCCGTTCCGCAGGATCGACTCGAGCTTATCGAGCTTCTTCATGCGTTTGTCAAGGGTCTCCTCCAGGTGTTGATATTCCTTCCACAGCTCGCGCTCGATGCTCTTCACGCGATCTTGGAACTTGCCCACGATGGACTCGATGGTCTTCACAGCAGCCAGCAGATTCTTGCTGAAGCCAGGCAACATGGTGGCCACGGCCTCTAGCGAGGGCAGTGCGCGCCCGCTGATGAGGCTATTGTCATGCGCCCAGTCGGTACCACAGAGGCTCGACAGCCTTGTCCATAGCACCAGGAGGAGGCTGTTTCGCTCGTTCAGTTGCTCCTTGAGCGTAGACTCTAGCTTAGCAAGCCGTTGCTTGTCTCTGCTCTTGGACGACTCGAGCTCCTTGATGCGCAGCTCGGCACTGGACATGTTCCCGTGGATGTGGAGCTGCGTCTTCTGGTACGTATCGAGCTCATGCTTCGTGGTGCGGTGGAGCTGCTTCTCCTTGTCGAACATCTCGGCCAGCCGACGGGCCTCGAGGGCGGAGGTCTCGAGGAGCTCGTCTCGATGCTTCAGCAGGCGCTCCTTGTCGTTGAGAGCCGACCGGGTGGTGTCGAGCTCACGGCATGTCCTGTCAAGGTCATGTTGCAGCTTGGAGATGTCACGGAGGAAAGTGGACTTGGTGCCGTTGAGATCACCAAGCGCCTCTCTGAGATTGTTCTCCAGCTCTTGCAGCCGCTCCTTCCACTCGGCTGCCTCGATCTCCTGCTTAGAGAGGCTCTTGCGCAGCTTCCTGGACTCGTCCTTGGCCGCCGTCAGCTCCCTGTTGAGCTGGTTGACCACCTGCTGGACCTCCTCCTTCTCCTGGTTGGTGACGATCTCGTGTTGCTGTCTCTCGTTCTGCATCTGGGTCTCGAGCTCCTTGGTCTTGTCCTTCTCCTCCCGGAGGACAACCTCGAGTTGTGCCACCTGGCCGACAAGGTCGCCGATCTTCAGCTTGTCGCCTTCTTGCTCCTCGCGCAGGAAGGCGATCTCACCCTGGGTGGATTCTTGCTGTACGCTGAGGCGCGACACCTTCTCGTTGGCCGCCATGAGCTTCTCCTCCAGGTCCTCGAGCTCGGTGTTGCTCTGCGTTAGCTCTTCCTCGAGCTGTTTGATCCGCCTCAGCTGGGCCTCCTGGGTGTCCTCGAACCGGATCATGTCGTCACTCAACCGGCGCATCTCTTCCTGCAGGGCTTCTTGGTTCTCACTGCGCTCAACAAGCTCCTGGTTGAGCCGAGCGATCTCCGTGTCTCGCTGTTCAGCCTCAGCTTCGAGGTGGTCAATCTCGTCCTGTGCCTCCGTCCGCAGGTTGTTGAACTCTTGGTCCATGCCCGAGTTCTCCTGGAGAAGCTCGTCCCGCTCTTGCTGCAGGGCCATGAGGTCATTCTGGGTGACTTCGAGCTCTTCCTGCAGTTGCAGGGCTGCCGTCTCCACTTCTTTCCTGGCTTCCAGCTCGGCCTCGTATTCCTCAACGTAGGTGTTGAGCTCTTGCTGCAGGTCCTGGTTCTGCATCTTGACCGCGCTGAGCTTGTCGCGAAGCTCAGCCAGCTTGTCCTCGAGCTCCTCCCGCTCGGGATCCTCGTCGAGGGTCGCCGTGCGGGTGGCCTGGCTTCCTCGAGATGGCGGCCGGTCATGCACACCAGAACGAGATGCGGACCGATCAAGAATGCTGTCGAGGGTTGAGCTTGCTGTACCACCGCGGCGCTGTGCCATCTTGAGATCCTCAATCTCTTGGTACAACCTCTCCTTCTCTCGGTTTCTCGAGGTCAGCATGGACGTCTGCGCACCGACCTCGCGCCTCAGCTCCGCGTTCTCGTGCCTGAGCTGTTCGCTCTCGCGGCGCAGCTCTTCCACCAGGGTGACGCTGACACTCATAGTGCCTGTCATCTCTGACTCTGATATCCTTGACCTTGACCTCGATGGCGATTCGGGCCTGGGCTTCCTTGTGATGTTGTAGATGTTGGTAGTATGCTGCAGACCAGTACCGGCCGAGTTACCAGTCGAGCTCATCGTGCCATTCGTCAGCTCTTGCTTCAGGCGGAAGACCTCGTCACGCAGCCTCTTGTTCTCGTCGCCCAGCCTCTGGTTGTCCTCTTCTGCCTGCTCCCGGCGCCCTGACTCCTGGGAGTACAGCTCCCTCCACACCTCCGTCTCGTCATCTTGGCCAAGCGAGTCTCCTATGCGGCTCGCGTTGACGGCCTGGAGATTCTTGACGACCTCTGCCATGCGCCTCTTTTCTGCCTCCTTGTTCAGGTTTTCTTGTCGCAGGCGCTCGATCTCGGAGACGAACTCGTCGACGCGCTCGCGCAGGAAGAGAAGCTCCTCCTCGTTGGCGGCGTGCTGTTCGTAGTCTTCTGCCGTCTGACCAGCCGAGGACGCACCGCTCTTGGCTGTCCCAGGCCGCTCGTCCTCATCCTTGAGCTTTCTCTCAAGCTCCTTGACGCGGCGGCGCAGGACCTTGTTGTCGCGCTGTAGGACGGCCAGGCTGGTCTTGAGCTCCACATTCTCCGAGATCATCTCCTTAATACCTTCTTCGGAAAGCTTGTCAAGGCGGTCGCTCAAGAACATGACCTTTAGCTTCAGGTCAAAGTTCTCCTTGGAGAGCCGTTCTATTGTGCTGCTTTGTTCCTTGAGGGTGAGGTTTCGGCCGGTGCGGGTGGTGCTGGCGCTGGCACTGAGGTTCACCTCTGACATCTTCCGCCTAGGCGTCACAAGGCCGCTCTTTGACCTGTACTCTCTGGCCAGCGACTCAGGCACCTGCACGTTCCTAACGTGTCTTGCGATCACTGTGTCGGTCGGCTCGGTTAGAGACTGTTTCGGAGCCCTCGGCGTCTTAAGCTGGTCTCCAAAAGGAACACCCTCGTCCTCTGTTAACGGTTCCAACGGCTCCATGCCTATGCGCCCGGTCGAGTCCTCACGAAAATCCGACACCATGCTGCCCATGCTGATCTGGCGTGTAATCATGTTGCTGACGCTGCTATTTCGAGACATGCTCATCGCCGGCACGGCACCACCAGACTGTAGGGCGTAGTCCGCACGAAGATCCGCTGTGCCGACGGTAGCGTCACTTTCGGTGTCTCCTGCGGCGAAGTCGGAGTCGGAAGATCGCTGGCTCGACATGCGACTGCGCAGGTACTTGGGACGCTGTCCGCCCTTGAGAGCATTTCCAGGCGTGCTGCCGGCGTCCACGCTGATCTTGGGTATGCTCCTCTCCGCGTGTCTCTGCGACGAGGAGGGTTTCGAGGCTGTAGACGCCGCCGTGCCCGCTTGTAAGAAGTAGTCCTCCGCAGGTGCACTATCCCCTGGGCTGTCGTGAACAGGCTCGTCTTTAGCGTTGCTGTGTCTCGACATAGCTCTTGAGACGGTGCGTGCAGTGGCAGCGCCTGTTGGCGAGGAGGAAAAGCCCTCGAGGGCAGAAGTGTCGCTCGACACATGTAATCGCTCTTGTTGTGCTTGTTGTTGTCGCCCAGCAGAAGATGCTTCCTCTCCTCCCATGAGGGAAGGACTCTTGTTCACGTCTTGGCGCCGCGGGGCAATTGTAGGCAAGGATGGCTCGTCATGTTGGGATGGGTAGGACGTGGGGCCGGTGGATTTGGTCGAGGAAGGAGGGCCTGACTTGGGAGGCTTGGACGGAGAGTCGAAAACGAAGGTGTCGTCGAAGCCGAGCGAGTTGATGGTAGGGAGGGGAGAGAGCGGGGTGGTGAAGCTCGATTCCATATCCTGGAGGCGCTTCCGGACCATGTGTGCCGTGTAGGAGTCGTTGGGATCTCTTGCGGGCAGTTCGCTGTGCCCTTCGGCATAACTAGGTTCTCCCGGCGAGAGCGCCTGGTGGTCGCTGCTTGTTCCTTCTCGCGCCGACTGTTGTTGTGAGACCACCGGGGGCCTCAAGTCTGGAATAGTATCTGCACTGAAAGCGGTCTGTGGCCCTGTCCGTATCTCATGGGTTGGCGTGGGGATGTTGTCGAGATGGTCGTCGTCCTCTCCCTCTAGGCCGAGCCAGTCTTCTTCCATGGCAGGGTCATGGTCGTCGTCCGGTACTCGGTATGCGGTCGTTGGGCGCGACAGTTCGTGGCCGATATGCTCGTGGTCGAGGTCGTCCCCTGAGGTGCTGCTGGCTACTGTTGTGCCCGAGGACGAAGGGGGGAGAGGTCTCGAGGCAGCTATGGCAGCCACATCACTGCTGGCGCCGTCGTCGTCCATCTTGTGTGAGTCACCTTCGGTGGTCTACCTCCTGCAGCAGGCCTTGTGCATGTGTCCCGTCGCCACCCCCCTTGCGCGCGTGGCGCCGTCTCGTCTGGGGCGGACCCGTGCGATGGGCTCAATTCTGTGTACTGCGCATTCGCTTGGGGGTCGAGAGGGTGGAAGAGCTCTGCGCGACACAAAGCCCTGACAAGAGGCGTAATTCGAGAATAGATCGTTTATCCCCAAAAGCCAAGTGTGTAAGCTCTGCTTTTCTTCCCTCGTCTGTTCTTGTCTGCCAAACAGGGTTTCTTTCTTTCTTCTTTCAGGGGCGATGTGATGACCGTATCGGTGGATGAGTATTCGTTGTAATCGATCGTGTAATTGTACGAGATGTTCGATATACGTGTGCTGCACCAGGTGGGTAGTAGTTTGTGGTATCCGCTGTTGAGGTCATCCAGTCCTCCTCGCGTTGGTCGATCCAATGAAGGATGTTGACATGATCATTCAGAGTCAATGTAGCTGGGGGGAGGTGCTGTGATTGGATTGGCGCAGCACATGCCTACAACCATAGCAATGCAGCTTGACGTTGTGAGTACATAAACCATGCTTGCCCTGATGGACCAGTCAGTGCATTGCCCCTAGCAGGGGTGCATGGGTCTGCTTTCATCCAGGGACCATCACTAAAGGGCCCTGAGGATGTCAGGGGCAACCCCCCACCTGCTGCACGACTACCCACTGTTTATATGCTGCCGAGTATCAACAAGGGAACCCCCCACAAGCAGTGAAGTAAGCGCTGTACAACAAACAGCACAATAAGGAGGAAGAGATACTGAACCTGTTATTTTTTTTTACTGGACTGATAACGGCGATGCTGCTCAACATGCCATTCGCTCAATCTTTTTTCGCTCTCCTACCCCAGCATTCATTCAAAATGCTTCAATAACCCCAGCTGGCAATACTCTTTGTTATTTTCCCCTGGCTTATGGAGCCGCCTACAGCCCCCTGATTATCCACAACCAAGCTCCTGGACTTCTCCGGGCCATTCCTGCAGCGATGTGAAAGAAAGCTTTGGTAATAATATGCTTGCTGCCAGGACAATAAACGTTTGAGTAAAAGGGCTTTTGGAAGAGAAAATCGGAGACAGAAAGGATCTCACCACATCGCTCATAGGATGAGTACTGAAAATGTTGCAGGCTCTCCAGCGGTCAAGATCAGATTGCTGCTGATCTATCTGCCAATCACACATGGTCAAACTGCAAAGCATCACTTGAGATTCATCTTTGGAAGCAAACGAGGATTTGAAGTAGTGCCTAGATTCACCATCTAATGAGTCAGTCAACCGGGATTCTAACCTATGAACAATGATCATTGCCCAAGAAGTATCCAATAAGTACTTGATTCTGCTGTAGCCTGTATGTAGGTGCTAAAACGCTGACAACTATGAAAGCCAAATCGCCAGGGACTTGAAAACCCGGAATATCCGCAATCAACTTTGGCACCAGAGAAACTTCCTGCTTTCATAGAACCCCAGTATTGAATCCACATAATCTTCATCCAGATAGGGCGGTCCTTCCTTCATTGTGTCGTGTGTGCTACTTTATCTTTATTTAGCCGGAAGTGGGGTCGAAAGATAATTGTTCGTTCTTGCCAGAATTATGTCTCTCGTCTTTCATCACAGGGCAGGCACTCATCTGGTCGTTCCTGCAATTAAACTAATCCAACATCAACAACATCACAATGAAGGTAAGACCAGATCAGGGATCCAGCCGCCTTCCTCACCACGCAGCAACAGCCGTGGCAATTCAGCAGCAGCAGCACTCCGATAACGACACCATCCCCGAGACAATCACCAAACCATGGACCCTCCCACCTCCGAAGACTTATGTTTTTGTGGATATCAACATCATCGATGCCGCAGCCGGCAGGGTGCTCCCGAACCGGACCGTGCGCATCGCAGGGGGCAAGATCACCTCCATCGAGGACGGCAGCAGCAGCAGCAGCAGCAGAGGAGGTGGAGGCGATGACGCGAATGCCATGAATAGCATCGACTGCGCCGGCAGATACTACCTCTGCCCAGGGCTTATCGACGCCCACGTCCACCTGACCTCAGTTCCCGGAGAGCCCGACCTGCGCTCGTCCATGTCCGTCCCAAATGCCGTCTCCCTCCTCCGCCAGCCCTTCCAGGCCGGAGCCATGCTGGCCCGCGGCTACACCACGGCCCGTGACTGCGGCGGCGCCACCCTCGCCCTCAAGGAGGCCATCGCCGACGGCGTGTTTCCGGGTCCGCGGCTGTTCATTGCAGGCCGCGCCCTCAGCCAGACGGGCGGCCACGGCGATCGAAGAGGTGCCCACGACACGACCGCCGTCGCAGGTGGAGGTGACGGTTGCTGTGGAGGAGGTGGCTCCTCCGCAGGCCTGAGCCTTGTCGTCGACGGCGTGCCCTCGGTGCTCCGTGCGGCGCGCGATCAACTCCGCCAGGGCGCCGACTTCCTCAAGCTCATGGCCGGCGGGGGCGTAGCATCCCCGACCGACAGGCTGGCGGGCGTGCAGCTGACAGCCGAGGAGATCCGTGCCGCGGCCGAGGTGGCGTCATCGTCGGGCGAGACTTTCGCGACCGCGCACGCTTATACACCGAAAGCGATTCGGCACGCCGTCGATAATGGCGTCCGGGGAATCGAGCACGGCAATTTCCTCGATGAGGAGACGGCGCGGTTTCTGGCGGACAATGGGGTCTTCCTCACGCCGACGCTGATCGCGTACAAGGCCATGGCCGATCCCAAGTATGCCGCCTTCCTGCCGGCTGAGAACCGGGCGAAGAATGAAATGGTGCTGAAGGAGGGCTTCAAAAGTCTCAAGCTGGCGTACGAGGCTGGCGTGACAATGTGTCTCGGCAGTGACCTGCTGAGTTTTCTAGGCGTGGAGCAGCTTGGCGAGTTTGGCCTGAGGGCCCAGGTGCTGCCCTGCGAGGAAGTGCTGCGGCATGCTACTGTCAACCCGGCCAGGATGCTGGGGCAGGAGGACAGGCTTGGACAGGTGAGGGAGGGGTTCGTGTCTGATCTGCTAGTGTTGAACGCGAACCCGTTGGAGGATATCACAATCTTTGAGAAGCCTGATCGCCATCTTTTGGCAGTGATCAAGGAGGGTAGGGTGTATAATAGCAGATGGTCTAGGTTGCCCACGGACGTGTATTCCTGTCCAGACTTGATAGAATAAATCTTGAGTACAATTCTAAGGGGAGAGGAAGAAAGAGCGTGGGCTTGGCACTCAGAAGTTTATATGCTGGTATTCTTGTAAACGACAGGTGATATGGAATATTTTCTCAGAAGTGAATATATGTACGTTTATGCTAATTCCTCCTCAAGACCACGGTTTTCAAAACCCCTCCGCGTTACCTCCCCCCCCCCCCAATTCTTCGAATTAATAAATCCAATTTCTTGACAAACAATCAAGACTTGACGGACTACTCCAACACGGTCGCATTGCGGGTCAACAGGGTACAGTTGACAGGCAGAGTGATAGAGGGGTACGTGCCACCCTCCATAGCCTTGGAGCTGTAGTTTTAGCCAGAGGACATCATCATGATCTGGCCGACTGTTGTGCTGTACTCTTCCGCCAAGTCCTTGTACACGCCCCCCGAGAAGGAGTAAGGCTGAAGAACACATTGGGACGGAGCGCACTATTAAATGGGTTTTTTGTGCAAAGTTCAGTCTTGATGCATGTAACGTAGCTACATAGAGCAACATAGCAGAGTGGATGATCCTTACCTGAGAAATCCCAAGAAACTGGCCGGGCGCCAGCTCGACAGAGGTGCTGATGGCAACAGACGAGCCATGATTCGCTCTGACAATAGCCGACACATCCATACCAAGCCGCAGAGCAACCATGTCAAGCGTGTCTCCCCTGACAATGTAATATATCCCAGGCCCGCCCATCAGGCACGCGTGGTTCGGGCTGTCCTCGGACTTCAGGAGACACGAATCATTGTCTGGGTAGCACGTCTCCGCGGGGATCAGGAACATCTGGCCCACCTCAGGCGGGATGGTCACTTCCGCCATCAGGTTCCAGCGGCCAATGTCGCAGAAACCACGGCTATGGTGTTGGCCACGTCGGCGACGGTGGTGCCTGGGACGGTGATGGGGTAGTTGTACGTCGAGTTGTCGAGGGTGCTGGGGTCGCAGGTTGGGTGGGCCAGGAGAGGCATGGAGGCCAGAAGGGCGGCCAGCTGCGTGATGGTGGTCTTCATTATGGTGGAAGAAGGTTGTTTCGAGGGAGGGAAGATAAATAATAATGGTTCGAGACTTGCTCTGCTTGGGCTAATATGAGGCTTTTCAACAAATAAGCGACGATGTGCGAGTGTGTGAGGGGAAAGGAAGGAGAGCTGGCTTTTTTCAAAGGGACTGTCTTGATATTGGCAATGTAGTGGAAGAGTCATGATCAAAGGAAGGCCGATCAAGAACGAGATGGGTAATTATGCCATTGTAGACGTAGAGACGAGGAGGTACTCCACCGCAGAACGAGAGCAATCAGGAATCACAAAGTACACAGACACGCATAATGCTGGATCCTTTTCTTGCATGTATATCATGTGTGATATAGGTGGCAACTAGGAAAGGGAAAAGGTATAGTACCAATGTTCGGACAAGTCAATGTCAAATTCCAAGGTTATTTGTCGAGGGGAGACAGTTGTAATCCTTCCTTGTTTGGATTCTGAGAGGAACCATAACCATTTGCACACCAACTCGATTCTGATGCTGCACAGGTGGAGTTTGCCTCGAGAACACGAGCATTCGAATATGCATATGGGTAAGTACTGAGTAATACTGCTAAAATTATCCCATCAGAAGGAGGCTACTGGAAGGCTCAAAGGTGAACCTCGGGAGATGGTCCAACGGGTCCGGGCCTCACTCCACAAAGACAGGGGTGTGTGAGCAAGCGATGACGTACTGAAGCTGCTGGGACACAAGGGTCCAGAGGGGCCAAGCCAAGCTGCCATGGTTATGGTACCAGGGTATGTGGCTTGTTTCGTTCGTTCTCGTTCTTCCTGCTCCTCCTTGGCCGTTCCGCCAAGCCTTTCATAGTCCTGCTTAGGCCCCTGATGCTGAGCGGCTTGACTGGCTGTAACACATTAGTGGTAACCTTATCCGGTGGTTCAGCTAGCAGTGATGTAATGAGGGCAAAGCCATGAAGGCCCTCCTCCTCCTCCTGCTCCCTCCAACCCCCTCCAGGTCATACAAAAACCCCTCCTGCTGAGTATATAAATCCCGTCTTCTTGGCAACCTTAACCTCCTACATTTTCTCAAGAAACATACACTCATCATCAATAACATCAAAACCACATTCCCAAAGCATCATCATCATCACCACCACCACCACCAGCAACAATGGATCAAATCAAGAACGCCATGAACTCCGTCAGCCACTCCGGCGGCTCCGGAGCTGCTGCCCCTCAGCAGGGCGGTGCGCAAAAGGAGGACTACCTCGACAAGGGTGAGCTTTTCCTTTCTCTCTTATCTTTTTGGATCCTCGAGAGGAGAAAACAGAACTAACAGTCGTATGTCCTTTTTGAACAGCCTTCGACTTCGGCGCCAAGAAGTCTGGCCACACCGTCGACCGCAACACCTCCGAGAAGATCACCGATGGTGCCCGCGAGATGTTTGAGAAGGCGACGGGCAAGCAGGTCAACCCTAAATTTTCCAACTAAGGCAGTCAGGCCTGG
Organism: Cryphonectria naterciae; assembly: GCA_014850475.1. Lineage (NCBI taxonomy): Eukaryota > Fungi > Ascomycota > Sordariomycetes > Diaporthales > Cryphonectriaceae > Cryphonectria > Cryphonectria naterciae. The sequence continues at coordinate 12,585 of JACWST010000017.1, read as the reverse complement.
ATGATCCTGATTGTATACGACCTACCTACATGCCTACCTACTTATGTGGGCAACTCGGCGTTATAATGCAAAGTAATTGGGATAAGGAGATGGGACACTAGAAGAAGGCTGCTACGACGATAATGAATTACAAACCAAAGTCAAGATGTCTGAAGATTGCTGTTGGAGTGTTGATGATGTGGATTATATGATCGAGTTCCCAATCTATATGTCCACTGTGTGTGACATCGTGACCCATAACCGCTTAAAAAGCTTTAAAATCATGAAAAGCTATGCTACATCGTGCCCACTGGCTAGCCCCCTTGGTATCACTCCTGGTATCATGCCGTATATCGGTCGTGCAACCTCCTCTCTCTCTAAGACCACAGTCAGCCATATTGACGCCTCCAGGAAACACCCAGTCGTGCCTCCAACCTTGACCAATGGCCATCTTCGTGAACTTGTACGTAACGAATTGGAATCACCCCAATGGTATATCTTCAGAAGAAGAAAGGGAAAGAAAAGAAGAAAAAAACACAGCCTGACCCCTTGTCAGGGACCAACAACAAGTCGGCGATCAGCGGTCCATAGCAAACACCTGATACGCCATAATCATGATCCACAAGAGGAATATCGAACCGACCAGCCCCAGCGCGAAGACGGCCTGCCAGCCTTGGCAGATACTCTTCTGCTCCAGCCAGGCCAGCGTTTCGAGGGTCTGGCCGGTCGGATTCTTGTTGAATACCTGGGTGTTGCACGAGGAGCTCACGCCGCTGGGGCCCCAGAGCTCCACCGAGACGACGATCAGGCCGACTAGCCACAGGACGAAGAGCATGAATCCGCCGATCATGACGATGGAAGGGAGGAGACGGCGTTGAAAGATGAGCCAGAGCATGAGCCATATGAAGACGATGACAATGGCGGAGACGGTTATGTAGTAGGGGAAGTACCTGCAAAGAGAGAAAGAGGAATTAGAACATGCTTGATGGAGAGCGGAAATGGAGAAAGGGAGAGGGAGAGGGAGACAGGAATTAATTAAGTGTCTGCTTACCATGGTACTCCGAGGCGCAGTTGTTGTTGTGTTTGTATGAAGCTTGCAAAGATACCGAGGATAGCGGACGATGCGACCAGCATGAACAACATCCACACGTTGAGCTGGATCGCGGGCCAGTGGTACTTGTGCAGGCGCTCCACGCGCCGCTCGTAGACGACATCGCTGTCTGTTGTTTCTGTTGTAGCCATCTTGATCGAAGAAGAACTAGGTGGTTTGCCCGTCTATGTGCAATTTGACGATGGTACAGCTACGCTCAGACTACACAGTCTCGTAGCGAAGATGTGATGTACTGTTTCCACCTCGAGATACAATAAAGGATGGGCGCTCTGGCTAGGCAGGGGGTGGTCGAAGTAGGGTTCGGTTCGCGACGAGCGAGGACCGCGTACTGGAGAGGCGTCGGCGGCTCGTCGGGCTTTGATCACGAGGTTGGGCGTTCAGACGTTGCCGAGGCGAGCGCGTCCAGGTGATGATGCCTTATTGCAGCGGCGTTCAGCAGGCGGCCACGTGGGTCGAGAGGGAGGTCGATTCGTGCCAGAAGTGAGGCGGGCGAACGGACAAGGGTTCGTCTTTTCTTTGAACGCAAGACGAGGCGAAGCGGATGATTCGCGACTGCGTGCGAGGTATTGGGTGTTTTTGGTGTTCGTCCCTTTGATTACTGCTGCTGGCGGAACTGCGATATGGAAGCAAGGGAACGTCGAGATTGCGAGAAAGGCATGACGCGAGAAAGAAGTCAGAGAGAGAGTGTGTGTGCGTCGACACTGCGTTGCAATACTGTGATCGTGGAGGATGGAAGAGGATTGACGCAATTCAAATCAGGATTGGAAACATGCAATTGACGACCAAGACCCAAACCAGCACAAGCCCCAGCCCAGCCCCCCATCAATCAATGACAGCGCAGGCGCGTCCATGCACTACAGCCAGAGAGAGAGTCCAGGCTCTATGTTTTTCGTCCTTCCTTGCTTGGTGGCTGGGTACTAGAGCCTAGTACCGGGGGACGGGGGTTGATGGTTCTTGTTTGAGAGGCGGGGGTTGGGGGGGGGGGTTTGCAGGGAGTTAATACAGCGCATGCTGGCTCGGCTGGGCTCAGTGACGGCTTTATTTTTAGCGCTGCCGACCTTCCGCTGGGCTTATGATGTAAGCTTGAAGGAGGAGAGTGGGACCAACGAAGATATTGAACACGCATTTCAGTATAAGGGAAAAGAAGAAAGAAGTGAATACAGTTGTCATGGCATGTTTTGTTTGTCAGCATGACTGCAAAATTGTGGCTATGGGATAATCTTGAACCACAGGGTTGGCTACACTTAAAAGTACATAGGTACTTACTACCCGCAGACCCACGATGCACTTACTTAGGCAAGTACACAGTACTACAGTGTGTATCATAAACATGAGAGCCCTGTGGAAGGAACGATTCTCTTCTCATTGATGGCAACTACCAGCCATTACCATCCCCCCCATCCCCCTTCCTTCCAAAACCATGGACTGTGAGCTCAATACCTTCTCAGATTCTCTCGACCGTCCATGAGGATGCACATCCACATCAACATACGATGAGTCCAAGTCCAACTCCAGCAATCTTCCAAGCACATGCTGCTACTACTGCTGACACAGTAAAGGCTTAGTTCTCATGCCAAAATTAGGAATCGTTCTCTTTATCCGACCGTAAACGCCGCCGAATCCTCGATCGCGCTCTTGATCTGGTCTGCGAGTGGACTCAAGTCAGTCAGCCAACCGGCCGGTATAAATCATCAAAGGTCACGCGCAAAAAGGACCAGACTCACCCCTCATTCCACCCAGCGCCTCAGATGCCATTGCATAGTTCGACAGCGTGGCGTATATACTCGTCAGCCCCTGCTGCAGCCTGATGAGAAGGTTGTTGACAGCCGCAGGCCTTGCATCAGTTTGCTGATGTTGTCCTCCTACTCCCTCGACCACCCCTGGAGCGGGGTACGAAGAATATAGTGCCTTGGTCTTCTGGTGCACCATAAGCAGCGCATAAGCACACTGCATAGCACAGCACGCGAAGGAAGGCATCGTCCGCGGACACACCGTCCCTGAAGTCGGCGATAGAAATATAGGCGGGCCTTGTGGCTGCTGCGCGCCCGTGGGATTCGGGTACGGGAGCTCCTCAAACGCGCGGGAGATGTCGAGCGCGCACTTGAGGCAGGTTCGAGCGGACTGGTGGCTGCTAAAGGGGAAGAGGTTGTTGGCTGGGTGGGGTGGTGGTTGTGGTTGTGGTTGCTGTTGAGTGGTGGCGGTGGCGGCCGTGACAGTGGTTCCGTCTGAAGAGGTTGGGGACAGTCCTGCTGACAGCGAGCTGCCACTCGGCGTGGTCACGGTAGCAGTCGTGCTCGCCGAGTACGGCGTGGCGAAGTTACTGCAGGAGCACGCAGGCCACTGTCGTGGCTCGTCGCCGCCACTGTTGCTGCTGCTGCGGCTAGGGTTGAGGGGCTTCAGGTCGCAGTGTTTGCGCGAGAAGACAGGAATGTCGAAAAAGGCACAATAGCGGTGGACTTTGATTCTTGCACTGGCGGTGATGGTGATGTGTGTGAGTTTTACTCTGAGACACTGGAACCTGTGTGGCTGGCTCGGTGGCAAGGGAGGAGAGGACAATTTCTCTCGCAGCACGTACCTGTTCAGCTTGATGAGTGCCATGCACCTCAGGGAGCGGGCCACAACCCCCTCGGCGGGTTCGACAGGTGATGTCGTTGTGGATGGCAGCAGCCAGCTCTCGCTGCGGGCCAGGAGCGGCGCGAGGAGGGCCTCGAGCTCCCTCATCCTCTCAAAGACAGGGTTCATGTCGCCGTGCTCTTGGACCGCCTTGTTGAGTTCTATGACGAACTGCGTCGCAGCCAGGATGGCACGCTGGGCTTGCATGAAGACAGTGAACGCCTAGAAGGTCTGGTAAGTCTATCTCTTTGGTGTCTGCATGACTGTCCAAGACATCCGCACTGGGGACTGCTCACCTCAGGATCGGCGAGAAAAGTCGGGAACTCGGCCATGTAGCTTGGCGAGAGCACCAGGAAGGTTGGGTTCTGCTGCCTGTCAGGGTCAAGAGATCATGCATGCTCTGTTGCTGAGACAAGTTCTCACCGTGTTGCTGACGATGGAGCCCTGAGCGACGCACACGTACTAAGAGAGTGGAAAGGAGAAAAAAAGAGTCAGTCTCGTATGGCAGGATGAAGACAACTTGCGACAAGGCCCACATACACTCATCCACCAGGCCCGCCGTCTCGCCTCAGTGAACTCGTCCCGCACAGTACACGAGTGCAGAGACAGCTCCATCGCAGACATGAGCGCCTGCCCCGCCCGGTTCTGCATCTTCTTGAGGTTCCCGCGCTGCGCATACTCGTAGATGCTCAGCACGCACAAAGCCACGATCCTCTCGAGCTCTAGGGGGACTTGCGGATGCAGTGGTCGTCGGAAGGGCTGCTTGGGCTCTTCGCTCAGCGCCCTGGGTGGCTCGATGGACGAGTCCGGGTTTTCCTCGTCGCTTTCGATGGTCTCGAAGGCAGACTGCGCGAGGAACTGGGCGTACTTCCTCCTAAAAAGCTGCGACTCGTGTGTCTGGGAGTGGGGATCCTCGGGGCACGGGATGAGGGCGAGGACTGCCGAGATCGCGAGGGTCACGGCCGAGGAAGGCTCGTAGCCCCCCTCGTAGAGGTCGAGCTGGTCTTGCAGACGAGGCACAGGCCGATCTACAGGAATGTTGAACGGCGGCGGTAGGATCGGGAGGAAAGGGTGTATGAAGATGTAATACGCCTCGAGTCTGGGGGAGGGCGGTTAGCCAGGCATTACTTCAGGACGACATTGTTGAAGGAGGGGTCCCTCACATTGCTGCGTCGCTCTGGTATGTCCTCACCATGGGTGCGACATGAGACGGCGTCTCCGTCCCACCAGAGACATCCGACGCAAAGCCGCCGCCGCCGATGATAGGGTCCATGCCGTTCAGGAACAAGCTGTCGAAGATAAAGTCGCTGTCCGGAACCCAGTCTTGGAGCTGCTTCAGGCCGGCTCCCGGGTCGATGTAATCCTGTATCGATATGGCTGTTTCCAAGCCGTCCTGTCAACGCAAGCCTCGGGCAATCCCATCATTGGGGAGAAAGGGAGAGTATGGGATGGGAATGGGGTGGGCTGCCAGAATGAACTTACGAGCCCGGGGTGCATCAGCTGGTTCCTGTGATAGCACGGTGAAGACGTCGCTGGGGACTTGCTTCGGCTCTTCGTCCGTCACATTCGTCACGGCTGCGACGTCCATTTCTGGCCGTGGCTTCTTTCGGGGTCGTGGGCCGCCCCGCCGGCTGGGGAGGTAGACACATTCTCGGATTCTACTCTGACACTGCACGCGAGAGAGAGAGACAGAGGAGGAGAGAGATACACTTAGAGATGACCAACTTGGATGGGAGGGATTGATGAGGAGAAGGGGGAGAAGGGGGACAACCATCTACTTGGGGGAGGGTGGGTAAGGCCCTCTATGTTGTGTGTATGTGTGTGTGTGTGTGTGTGTGTGTGTCTGTAGAGGTTCACGTACAGTTGCACATGGTTTCCCGCCATCGCAGCGGGTCCGAGCAGCTCGGCTTCACACAACATCGTCAGCAGCCGCACTAGTACCGACAACAAACAACATAGGGTTCGCCTCTCTACTCTTTCTCCTCCCTTTCTCCTCTACACACACGCACATCCTGAGCGAGGGACGAGAAGGACGAGGAGGTGGTGGGCGGGACGAGGGGATGAGCCGGATCTTAGTCAGATGGGCATCGGCAACATCAACAGGTCTGCATGTGAGAAGGCGGCGCAGGAGCAACCTGAGTGGACGCGACGTGACGTACCAGGAAAGACAGGCCGACTTGACGGGGGGTGCAGCAAACTTCCTCTTGGTCACCCCACCGTGCCCACCTGCACTCGGGGCCGGAGCGGATTCCGGAGGCACTCTCGGCGAAGCAGGCCCCGTCATGGCTGATAAGGCCGTCGGGGCGGATGGCTGGGCTTGTTTGTGTATGTGTCGGCGTGTGTTGGAGAGTGACTGAGGGGCAACGAGTGGCCCAGGTAAGCTGAGAAGGGATGAATGATACAGGCTGTGGGCGGCGCCTTTTCGGAAGCTGGCTCAAAGGAGTTTTTTTTGGTCGGAGGTTCTCTGAACAGGTGGCAAAGTGGGTCAACGACATCAATTGTAATGGATGGAGAAGTGAGACGGGATCAAGAAAATATAGATGAACGGCGATAGTCACAAATAGAAGAAGTGGGCGATAAGATAGACAGACACCAGACGGATGAGTAATGGGCCCTCTCATACAAGGTTGGGGGGTGCTGAAGGGGAAGCTTTCATCAAAATTACAGCACTCGTAATGTATTCCCCCCCCCCCTCTTTCCCCCTGTCTAATGTGATAGTATGCGTGTTGTACAGAATACCACCAATACCAGGTCAGCAGAATCAAATGCAGACACCACACCACCAACGCGAAGAGAGGAGAGGAGGATCAGGATTGGCTATGACCATCCCTCAGCCCATCGGAAAGGACGTGTTCCGGCTGTGGCTGGCGGAGGTATTTTGAACAGCCAGGACTGTCTCAGGGCCGACCCCGGTGGGGCCACCACAATGTTCCGCAGCACCTCTCACTCGGAAAATTACAGTGAGGAACCCTCTCACTGCGAATTACTTTTGCTGTTCTGTACACTAGGGTTAGGGGGTCAGGTGGCGTCCGTCCCCTCTATACGTGAGGCATCATAAGTGCTACTTAGTACATTTAATAACATGGAAGCCCTGAAGGCAAGCCTTGTTTTTCCTCCAGCTCATCAGTAATAATACCACCCCACCCACTTCTTTTATTCCCGCCAAGGCGATGTTACCATGGCGCTTTCAGCGCGGTGATCCATCCCGTCTACATACCACACCACACCCACCCGGACAAGTGAGTTTCTAACTGCTTTGGCATGATTGGGGAGCAGCTGTGCCAAGAGGACGGCACCGGCTCTTTCTTCGCTGTATCCAGACACTGTGTGATCTACTGGAAGTCGGCTTGAGCACAGAGGACAAAGGATTTTATGATTTCTGCTGAAGTGTTTTTTTATTTAATTTATATGATACAAGTTGAAATAATGGCGATACTGAGCATATTACAAGGAAACATGATCAACATTTTCCCCTACAACGCCTCATTTTTTGTCATATTGCGAGAAGTGGGGGTTGACTGTTTATTGCCTTCGTAAAGTATGTAAGTACTGCCTACATCTTTTCGCTATAACGCCCCGGACTTAGAAAAAAGATGCCGTGTCACTGTGTCGCCTTTCACATTGAAAGGGCATATTGGATAGGATGGCGAGCATGTGCTCATATATGCTGTACATCTTCCAAATTCGACGCTTGTCAAAAATTTATATCGCACATGACTTAGCCGAGGTTTTAAGATGAGTACTATGTTGCTTTGATTCCGATTTGATACGAGTAAAGGATCACAGCAAGGGAGGAGCAAGCATGCACCCCTAATCGGAATGAAATTCGCCGACCACCACACACACACTCCCTTACATGAATAACCTTCAGTTCATACATGGGTTTGCTGACAGGATCATGCAGATAACTCATATTCATCATGCAACATTCATTATACGTGTAAACAAGCTTTACAGCTAACCAGCCCCCCGGTAGCCCAATATGAATTTAAGTACCGAAGGGGGTTGGTTGAAAGCCATCTTACGGATCGCTTCCTCATCTCTCTCTCACCCTCACGCCCTTTTTGCAGTCTCTCTCTGTACCCTCCTCCCACTGCAGCTTTCATAACCAAGGGTACAAGTCTTATTCGTATTACCTTGTGAACTTACAGTCCACAGTACAAGCAAGTTGCAACATCGAGGGATCAGCACGCCACGGCAGCCCCCGCAAGGAAAGGAACCAAACCCCCCCCCCCCCCTCAACAACCACGACGACGACGAGAATTCACTGTCGGTTCGGAAATCCGGCTATCATGAACAACGGCACCAGCAACACAGGCGACGCCATGGCCCCCGCCCCAGACAAAGCCACGCTGCACCTCCCACGAATCCTCTGCCTGCACGGCGGCGGCACCAACCCACAGATCTTCCACATGCAATGCCGGGCCATCTCGCACCAGCTCAAGTCGCAATTCCGCATGGTATACCCGTGCGCGCCCTTCGCCTCCACCCCGGGGCCCGACGTGCTCAGCGTCTTTGCCGAATACGGGCCTTTTAAGCGCTGGCTGATGACCCCCGGTCCAAATGCCGTGGAGGAGTACCCCAAGGAGACCTGGGCCGCCATCGAGAGGCAGATCGGGGACGCCATGGACGCCGACGACAGGCTAGGCGCGACGGGCGAGTGGGTCGCCGTGCTGGGGTTTAGCCAGGGCGGGCGGATTGCGGCCAGCATCCTGCTGCGGCAGCAGGAGATGCCACAGAGCCTGGGCCGCCTGCGCAGGTCCGAGAAGGGGTTCCGATTCGGGGTCTTGATGGCCGGGCGGGGCCCGCTGCTGCAGTACGATCCGGACAGGGCCTCGTGGCTGGACAAGAACGAGAGGTTCGACTATGAGAGTAATGTCAGCGCCAAGAGGATCCTTCGCTTGCCGACGATTCACGTGCATGGCATGCAAGACCCGGGCGTGGGCTATCACCAGATCCTGCTGGAGGAGTGGTGTGATCCGAGGACCACGACGCTGATCGAGTGGGAAGGGGATCACCGCTTGCCCATCAAGACGACCGATGTGAGACCTGTGGTGGACAAGATCAGGGCTGCAGCCTCTCGTACCGGTGTTCAGTTCAAAGCCTCAGAAGGCTGATAGTGACTACTTGTTGTTACTTGGCCCATTTGTGAGGCGGTTTTGAAGAAGAGAGCGTAAAAAGAAGGGATAGAAACAGGTCTAACACTTTTTGAGGAAGTGTTCATAGACCATAATTAGATGGGATTTCTTTTATATAGAAACAGTATAGTAGAAGTATCAATATCTCTCAAATTAGTATTGGTTTGTTGAATAAACTCGCTCAAATGAAGTTGTGGTCCCATTTATAACTGCATTAAAGTCTTCTGTTATGCACAACCAGAAACCCCTCCCTTCCTTTCACTTAGCATATGTTCGAGAGACGATAAAACGTAGTACACGTTGATACATGATGCTGTAGGTTCATTACTAATTCAACCTCACTAAGGAACTGTATGAATAATAATAATATGGAGACAAGACTTCAACTGCTCTCCCCGCTTCGGGCATTTGCTGCCACCCCAACAACGCACAACCCCTCGACGATTCAACCACGCATAATAAATCAAAAGACTGCTTCCCATCCTATGCAAGTATCATGGCCTCGCTGCCACCACTACCGCTCCCGGAAGACATACGGCAGCGCTACATCGACCTTACACACGAGCCCACATGCGGTTTGGACATATTTGTCCTCGAAGCCGGAAAGGCAAGCCACCCCCTGGTCCTCCTGCTCCACGGATACCCAGAACTGGCCTATACCTGGCGCAGAATTCTCCTCCCGCTCGCATCACACGGCTTCCACGTGGTCGCCCCGGACTCGCGCAGCTACGGGCGCACCGCAGGCTGGGACACGAGCTCCCACGCCCACGCCGACCTGTCCCAATTCACCCAGATGCAGCTGGTTCTGGACAACATCGCGCTCGTGAGGGCGCTGGGCCACGAAGAGGCCGCGCTCGTGGTTGGTCACGACTTCGGTGCGGCGGCTGCGAGTGCCTGCAGCCTGGCGAGGCCGGATCTGTTCAGGGCCGCGGCCTTTGTGAGCCACGTCCCCACGGGGTCGGTCAGCTTGCCAGATCTGGGTCGCACCGACGCTGGTGTCGAAAAACAGGTCAAAAGGAACCTAGAAGACGTCCATATAGCCCTTGCACGCCGCGAGAGGCCTCTGATACACTATCAGTGGTACAACAGCACAGCTGAAGCGGCAAAGGACTGGGCAAACCCTGCACAGGGTGTCAAGTCATTTCTCCGAGGTTATGTCCACCTGAAAAGCCACGTCTGGAAGGGCAACGCGGTCGATATGGGCCCCTTGACGGGTTGGACAGCCGATCAGCTCGCGCGCATGCCGGGCTACTACATCATGCCACGGGGTGCAACGATGCCCGAGGTGGTGCAGGCTGAAATGAAGGACGAGGATGCGACGCTGACAGAATCCTTCCTCACCGATGCAGAGCTCGACGTATACGTGCAGGAGTTCACGCGGACGGGCTTCCAGGGCATGTTGAACTGGTATCGAAGCGCGACGGATCCCCGGAATGTCAATTCGCAGATGGCCGTCTTTGCGGGCTTGAAGTTTCATGTGCCAGTGACTTATATTGGCGGCGTGGCTGACTGGGGTAATTACCAGCGCCCTGGTGCGCTTGAGAGGCTGCAGAGTGGCAAGACGGCGAGTGATTATAGGGGGACGCAGATCTTGCAAGGTGCAGGTCACTGGCCTCAGATTGAGATGCCTAGTGCTTTGTGTGATGAAATTTTGAAACTCTTGGTTCGGTTGAATGCGTAATTATTCCATACGCGCATAGGGGCAAGGGGCAAGGGATGGACTTCGAGACGTTCTTATATTCTATGAATAACAATACACACGAAGCTATCAGGCTCTTACAGTCCTATTGCTCTCAACCTTGGACTCCGAGCCTCATTCTCTATTCACGTGAATCATTCTTTACTTAAGTACCAATATTATCTAGAATAGGGCTGACCCTCATCATACTCGCTCGTGTAAGTCAAAGGCACCGCGGGATACTCGTCTAAGCCAAATGTCGAGTTCAGCATCACATCACCAACAACACTGCCATCCTCAAGACGCGTCCACGTCTTGGTAGCATTTCCAAGCGTCTCCAGGCTCACGAGGATCTGGCGCGATCCCCTCGTCCACGACCCATACCCTCCATACCCCGTGTGGCGGCTGAAGCAGAGATCCAGCCCGTTCCCCGTAAGCCCCAGAACCACAAGCTCCTCATCCCACCGGAAGCACCAATCATTCCCGTGGTCGTGCCCACTGAACACGGCAATGAGATTTTCCGTCTCCAGCAGGGCCTGCATGAACGGCACGTCTTGGCCGTCGTATGTGTACACAGTCTCGGAGGAGCCCTCGCCGGACTGGACGCCTTGCTGCGACAGGGGCACATCGGCGTTGATGCCTGGCTCCTGCGTTGCATCGACGCCCGCGTCTTGGAAGGCGAGGAAGGCATCAACGGGGATGTGTACAAAGGCGAGGGAGGGCAGAGACGTTCCGTACAGAGTGGTGAGATGGGCCCTTGTTTCTTCGAACCACGAGACTACGCTGCTGCCGACCCAGTTTGGCTGGCCCACACTTGTGCCATTTGTAGAGAGTTCTTGGTAGTAATTTCTGAGAAAATCTGTCAGCGTAATCGGTTGTGATAATTATTCGGAGAGGCTCTAGGTCCACTCACCCGCCTCGACTGTCAAAGAACCATAGGATCATTGCCGGAGTGGCCGAGGTGTCGTTGTCGGCATAGACTGGGAGGTAGTAGTTCGAGATACCAGAGTCGTTGGCTTGTACCATGTTACCGGTCAAGCTATTTGCATACGTCTTTTCTCTGTTGTAAATCTCAGTCCTGGACAGGTTGAAATCTGAGTCGTGATCTGTGAAGAAGTAGTTGAGCTTCCGTCAGCGGCTTTAAACACGAAAGACCGGGGGGGGGGGGAATACATGCAAGCTTGGGGGAGTAAGAAAAAGAAAGAAAAAAGGTCTCGCTGTCTTACTGCCGTAAGTTGATGCCCACGGCAGACCCGCTTCTACCAGCGGCGCAACAATATTATCCACATAATCGGTCGCGTTTTCCTTGAACGTGTTCTCGCCAGTGATCAAGTCCCCATTGAGAACGACCAGTTGAGGTGTCTCGTCGTCCAATACCGTCTGCATTACCTCCAGAGTGTCGACATCCTGCAATGGTCCCCAGTCTGTATCTTCTGCTTCACCGAAGTGCAAGTCTTCAAAGATGCTGATTTGAAAGGTGCCGTCATCTGTGAATTGCAGGGCGGGCCAAGTGGCCGCAGCGCGTTGTGATAGGAGACTCATGAGCGCCACAGATTGTGCGTCGCCGACGACCACCATCTTTGTTTCTTTTTTGACTCAATAAAGGGAGCGTCTTCAAGTTAAGACATGGGACTTGATATCAAATTTGGACAGTAGTTTCGACGAGCTTTCTAAGAAGGCTGGCGTCGCGCCCAATCAGTCTCGCTGCAGCAGACACGTTGCGACGTCGGCTAAAATGAGGGGTGGAGGCATACATCGACCTGCCGCAACCAGTATTCCAGTATCTCCGAGTACCCCAGACATAATTTATTGTTATTCTCGTTTCCTATGTGAGCGTCCGGTTGTCTAATACCTGATAATGCAAATATATTATCTGCCAGACAAACACGATGGCTTTAGTTGCTGGTAATACGCCCATTCATATATATACCAGCCAGCTATTGATATCGTAGGAAAATTGTATATGTGTTATGGGATGGATTCTCGTCGGCCATTCCTTTTTTTTTTTTTTTTTTTTTTTTTTTTTTTTTTTTTTTTTTTTTTTTTTTTTTTTTTCTTTTTTTTTT
>JACWST010000179.1:7737-80284 GCA_014850475.1 Cryphonectria naterciae | reverse complement strand
CCGGCCCGGGCGAGCGGCGTGGCGGGGGGGAAGCACGGGGGGGCGCGTGCGGTCGTTCCCCTTGCCCCCCCCCCCCCCCGCCCTTTTTTTTTTCTCGATTTTTTTTATGGTTGAAAGCACACACGAGCTTGTATTAAACGAAACGAAAAGAGACGTCAGATTACGGCAAACCCCCTCCCTCCACTTGGGAATTGCGTCCTTTTCCAGGTTTGGATCCCTAATTGGGTTGCTTTGGCTGCCACCGAATACGTCACAGTGCCTCGCGATCCGAGCAGCCTCAACGTCACCCTCTCTCCCCCCCTCCCCCTCCGTACAACCCGTCATCTGCTTATGACCAGGACGAAGGGAGAATGTGCATGCTAAAAAAGAACCAAGACTATTTCGACCACATTCGTGGTGTGTTTCGCAACAAGACATACACCCTGTCCCTTCTGCATTCCAGATTCAGGTATGCAAATGAAGTTGGCGGTAAAAATGTGGTATTGTGGTGTGCTACGCACTACCCTTTAGTACAGTACATACTCATGTAGTACTATGATAGTGCTGTAGTACCAGTCATTAGGGAGAGTTGGTGCCAGAGCACCGCCAAGCACGGTGTCACAGAGCTGGGGGAGACCCTGAGGGCAGACCTTCCTTGCCAGGGCTTGTGTGGGTCCTCTCTCAACGCTGCGTACAGTGCAAGTGCCGCCTACTGGTCCTGCCCGCAAAGATCCATAGCTGAACACTTGGCCCACACCTTCCTCCAACTAAAAATTCCGCGGCTGACGGGTTCCTTGGATTTTCAGTCCCCTAGAGCGCATCATTGCAGCCCAACAACGAACGGCCTTCTCCTGACTTGGGGGGATGTTGTCTTAGGTACAGTGAGTATTTGGCCCAGGCCGCATCAATCGAGTTTACACCCGCAAGCCTTTCACCTTTTTTTCATGTACATGCTGTGTGGGATGGAATCTTTTCGAGACGCCTGTCCTCAAACATAACGAGAGGGAGGGGTCGCGCTCCCCGACGGTCAGTTACGGACAGGCCGCCACACGCGATGAACAGAGGCGTACCAAGTTTTTGCGGACTTCGACGTCACCATGGGGTCGGGGAATAACCTCCCTGGCCATGTCACGGCACTGCGGGCTGCCTCCATACCATGATCCGCTTGACAGCAAGATACCAGGACACACACACACAGACACACACACACACACACATTAAGTTCATGACCTGGAGCTGAAGGTTGGACCACCGGCACAGTGGGAGGGGGGATGACGTGAAGATGCCTGTCGTCAAGCAGGCTGGGTCGTCAGTAAAAGTACCAACGACAGGCATACACAAGCTCTCACTCGTTGACCGGCTGCATCAACTCATCTTCGGCACATCCACTTTGAGAGGTGCGCGGCCCAGGTGGGCCCTACCTAGCCTACTTGGCTTGCTGGATTTGGCTGCACAATTTACAGCCTGGCAGAAAACGGTTTGGCACAAGTCCCTCTGGTGGATCCCGGAACGCGATCGCATCCTGTCATGGCATCCATGACAGGTCGATAAGGTGACCGAAGCTGCAATCCGTCCTCTCCCTCATCACACAGCCTATGCAGACGAGCAGAGTCTAGAGCACCCATTCCTCCAATACGAGAATCCCACCTTCTCAGCAGACAGTCCTCTGCAGCGAATCGCGGAGCCCATCGTGCTGGCACGGGCCCCCCCTCTTTCTCATCCGCTAAGGGGATTGAGGAGGGCTTCCTCGAGGGTTCCGGCACGCCCCACGGCCCTTGCCCCCTCGCACCACCTTTACCCTGTTCACTCCCTCACAGCCTCGAGAGGGTTGAAAGCCCTTGCCTGGGCGACTCAGGAAGCTTCCGCTCGAAGCCGGCACCTCGCACAGTCGGTACCAAGCCAAGGTGCCATGCTCGTCCCCGCCACGGATCGCTGCCTCAACTCCTGTCGGATCTTTAAGGAGGGCAGCACGTGTCGCTTAATTGGAGATCTCCGCGTGCTAGGGAGAAGGGGGAAGGGGGGGGGGTACTGGAAGATGCATGGCCTGCCCAATCTGGAAGAGCACAGGCTGAAGAGGTGAGCAGGGTCCAGCCCCGATGTCACACGTCCCCATCTTCATTTCGTGGTGCCCGAGCCCCGGATCAACAGGATTGTCAGATTCAAGCTCAACGACAAGCGGGACTTCGAAACGTGGGCAGTGCCCATCTTGTGGTGATCCAAGTTGCCCTGTTGTCCCACCCGTACGGAACTTTCAGTAAGATTGGCAATGATATACAGTGAGAAACGTGGGTGACATGCAATCTCGCCCAACCATGCTTACGGCCTGGTTGCTAAACCGCTTTGATCACTCGAGGCCACAAGGCACGGCCTTGAAGAGGTGAGTTGAAACATGATTCTCCGTGGCAGTGACCAGACAAGTCTGGGGAAGCAATTTCCAACCGACGACGGCGACCTTGACGGTTGGCGGGTCAGGTCGCCGACTTGGAATCAGCACTACCTACTCCCTGGCATGCCCTTCCATCTCATGTAACCACACGCACTTTTGTGTGATGAAGCAATTACAGAAAAGTCATCCCAACAAAGACTCGAAATGAACAGGCGTCGGATCTGGCATGGCCTTATGCACTACCTTTACACACCTCCCCACAGGCACGATGGCACCTCGCCGACAGCTTGGAACCATCTCGGCAGGGGGCCTCGACATATACAGTAGACACACACACAGGAGAGGCAGCCCGGAATGGAAGAAGCCGTCTCTCGACTGCCCAGCTATCAATCAAGGTGGCGACGTCAATCAATGCCACAAAAGACTTGAGTACGAAACGGGTACTCTCTCCCCCACTCAGAGCCCATGTTGTTGAGCCGCATAGTAGGGCGGAGTACGATTTTCAAAAAGAAGAGGGGCGGCATGTTGCTCGCGCTTCGCTGACGCCGAGAACAAGGAAAAAGCTCAGACGGCTGCGTGTTTCTGCGGTCCCAAGAACTTGGGACAGAACCGACGATCATGTTCCTGTGACACGGATTGACAGCTGCTCTGCCGTGCAGGTCCATTTCATCGGTCCCCTTGCCACAAATCGGTTGATCGTCTCACACAGGCACACACCCACGCCATTTTTTTAAATTTTTTTTTTTTAAATTTTTTTTCTCCCACGGTCTAACGCCAAGAGCATTACTCGCATGTATGGGCTTTTATTAAGCCCAAGTTGTATCAGACGGTAGCGAGGCATGTCTTGGATCAATCGGGGGTAGACTCGTTGTTGGCCAGGGATTCTATTGTTGTTGTCCCAAGAGCAACTAACTACTTTTCGGGTCTGATCAAACTGGGTGCAGAATGAGCTGGGCAGGGTGATTCTTCCTGGACAAAGTCGAGCTGTTGACATCACAGTCTTGCAGGTGAGGAAGGCCCCGCTGGGGATGAGGGGGGATGCGACGGCGTCGATGCACGAGTGAACATCATAATCAAGGTAATCTGCGCGCTGAGATTGAGTTGACCAAGGGGTCCCGATTTGGTACAGGCCACCCCCCGATCTCATCAAGAGTGGCTCCCAGCACGTGAGCCAACCAAAGAAGGTCACCGAAGCCTACTCGACAGCCTCCTTGCTATTCAGTGCTACTATTAATTATGTACAGCAAAGGCGTCGTCACGGAGCGCCAGAGGGGCAGAGGGACGCGGAAGACGTGAGCCGGGTTAGCCGCGCCCCCCCCCCCCCGGGGCGAAAGCATCCTGCGATTCCGGGGCCACGGTATGAGAAGAAAAACCCACCGCTAGACGAGACAAAAAAGGCACAGGGTTCAGCTTTCGCCACACAACCTCCGCTGGCGATGTCTGTCGGGAGAGACGCCGCCGGTGTCCGACCAAGAAGCCGACCTCGAGGTTCCGGGTCGTAGAGGGCCAGAGAGCATCATAGTCTCAACACGCGCGCCTTTGAGACCTCGAGAGGGCCTTCCTGAACGGGAGAGCCTCATTTACTGTTGGTGACCATCTCGCAATACGCAGTCCACAGCCCAAGTAAATGCCGTGGGAGATTGCTTCAGGAGGTCGAATTCTCCGCCCGCCCGCCAGAGCAAAGAGGCATTCTCTAGGGGCCCACCGCAATGATCTTCACAGGGGATTGTCTCAGGATCGACAGGGCCCAGGGTGCTAAACCCTGGAGGGAGAGTCGATCAACTGCCGCTTCTGCACTGTCCGGTGACATGCAAGTGGAGATGAGGTTACACTGGCGGCGCAACAGCTAGAGCAATCTCACCAGCAAATTTCTGAAGCCTCATCACGCCTTCACATGATGGTGTGTTTGTTGTGTGTGAGTGTGTCTGCCAAGCAGCTGTGGGTTGCGCAAGTCGAAGGGCGACAAATTTGTGCATTCTCCGACCACGAGAGGTTCCTATCAGCCCCAAGAACCACACCTCGAGAAGCAAAAGAAGAAGAGGGGGGTGGGGGACCACATTTGGCTATCGAGAGGGTCTCTTCTTGATGACAGCCTCGTATTGATATCGATGAGGCGACCGAGGACGACTTGGCCCCCAAAGAGGCTTACAAACAGTAGCCATTGTGTTTATGCAGCTTTCTGCCAGGCGACACGAGCGGAATGGTCCCCCGAATCACAACAGCATTCGAAACAAACGAATATGGGTGATGGTGCACTGGCCAGCAGTTCAGAGTGAACGAACCCCTTAGTATGCGCCGACCCGAGTTTGGACGACACAGCGGTTCTCTGCATGCGATTTGACATATGGATGGGCAAATGGTCAGAATACCGTGTTTTGTTTAGTTGAGTTTCGTTTTGCTTTCCCCTGGAGCATTTCGTCCTTCTCTTCAGCTTCCATTGCGTCCGAGAGCTGGTACTGTCGCCTTGGCTTTGCAGCGGTACAATGCTGATCTGCCGGCGCCTACCTACAAGGAGGTTGGTCTCCGGGGCCGAAGCGAGGGCCACAAGCGTGGAAATTGATGCAGCAGTTTTTTTGGCTTGGGCGACGACGGGATGATTCAACGGGAAGGGAGGGGGGGGAAAGGGGAGGAGAATGAGATTTGTGGCTTTGGACAAAAGGCCCCCCGCGAACATGATTCCCGGCCGGGAACAAGCTTATTCTGACCATAGTAAGCTGGACCCTGCATCCTCTCCTCCCGTCCAAAAGAGAAGCAAAAGAGGGCCCCATGGCTAATATGCTATTACTACGGTAATTTATAGGGGCTGACAGAAAAATAAATTGCACCATACCATACTATACCTACTATGGTATACCACACACTTTTTTTCCCCCTTCTTGACCAGGAGCAGGCTGCCGCATTGTTGAGCTCACACTACTGCAACCAAAGACGATATCGGCGTGTGTCTGCTTTTCGTGTCTCCTCTTCTTCACAATCTCTGCTCACGACCCGCTCTTCTCTTCTGCTTCTCTCTTGTCCCTCTCCTCTCCTCGGCCAAATGGTACCTAGTCAGGCAGGCCCCTAATGCAAGCGCTACGGGTGCAGTGAGGGTTTTCCCTGGTCCTGTAGTGTCTTTTTCAGAACACCCTCTCTTCACCCCCCTCTTTTATCTCTCATTCCCCCCCCCCTCTCTCTCCTCTTCTTCTTTTTCTCCAAACGAAAAAACACCGAAACGAAAAGTGGGGGGCTGGAAAAAAAAGAGCCACAACTTTTCTTTCATGTTTCTTTTGGCAAGCTATAGTGCTATATCGGAACAGGGACACCATGCAAGCCAAAATGAGAGAGGCTAAACTATTATACCACGGCCTGCGGGTGGCTTCGAAACGGGCGCTATCGACGGAAGACGATGTCCCCGCGACGCACCGCATGGGCGCCTATGCGATCTACAAGCCACAATTGACCAGGTATCGCCATGACTAGCTGAACAATCCTTTTTCCTTTTTTTCCTTCTCTTTCTCTTCCTCTCTTTTCTTCTTCTTTTCTTGCTTCTCTCTCTCTCTCTTCCCCTTTCTGTTGTTCTTTTATCCGGCGGGGCGGCATGATATCGCTGTCCCCATGGCTTTTGACATAATCAACTCCACTTCCACCATTTGCTGGCGCTGTTGACTCCACTGCCCTTCCACAAACCAATCCCCCCCTCCCTTTCCTTCTCTCTCTCTCTCTCTCTCTCCACCCCCACCCCCCTTCTTCCCTTTCCCAAACCAAACTCTCAGCAAGCGCTAGAGTGTCAGTGCGGCGAGGCGTGTACATTGTTTGGACCCTGTGAGGCACGTGTCCTATATTACGTTACTATGTAAAATCCGAAAGTCTATATCAGACTAAGCAGGGCTGCAGAGAGGAAGCGAGAAAAAGAGAGAAGGGGGGGTCGGGCGGGGGCAAGAGGAAGACCCTGCTGCAGCTGATCGACTTGTGCAAGGTATAGCTCAGTAGCGCTTCTGCCGTCTTTCCCCCCTCCTCTTCTCTCTCTCTCTCTCTCTCTTTTTCTCCATAAGCTCCACCTTGTTTCGTTGTACATACTACTATAGTATGGTGGTACTATAGTATATTAGTATATGTCTTCAAATGCCGACTTAAAGGAAAAAGATGCCTGTTGTGAGTTGGCACGAGTGGTACCGGGTGTGCTAGTATAGTCAGCACACCGGGGTGGCGACTCTCGACCCGGACACGCCACGCAATTGCTGTTGTGGTCTCCTGCGCTCGTCCTGGCAAGTACCCCTTGTAGGACTCATTATGAAGGTTGTGAAGTAACAATCATTGATTCGGTTCTCTTTTCCCCTTGGAATGTTATGATGACATACCCCTGGTCTATGTTCCGAGGGTTCATTGCCTTGGCAGTGCCAGCTGCATATCATCGATTTGGTGCAAGCCGGGGGGGGGGTGGGACATGCCCAAAACTCGAGGCTTTCATATCAATTGGGAGGGTGACACAATTGCGAGACCTAAGGCGCTGAAGAAAAGCCTCACCGCCGGTGTACTCGATGATGATCTTTGCTTCGGTTCCAGACGGTTGGTTTTTTTGGTTGGTTTTGTTTTGTTTTCACACGTCGGAATCCGCCGTTCCCAAGCGTCGCGAAGCGGTATTAGAGCAGCTAGATTATACGAGCCTCGCCTGATGCACCGTGTCGACGGCCAAGTCCTGCTGTTGCACCGTGCAGCAGCCACGTGCACATGCTTTTTCTCTCCCCCCCCCCCCCCACGCATTGTCACCCCATCATTGCCTGTTTTCTTTCTTTCTTATTGTTCCTTTTGTGCAGATCCTGGTCCCGTCTCATGCCTGCTTCTTCACCGAGGGACCCTTTTTTTTCTTCTTCTTTTTCTGTCCCAATCTCAAAGAGGATAGAGAGGGGGGGAGGGAGAAGCAAAAAGGTTGCTCCTGGGTGTGAAAGAGACAGAGGAAGGCTGGCAGAGAGTAGTTCCGAGTCGCCGTCTGGGCGCTTAATTACGTGCCGCCCCTTGTGATCCATCAGATATAATAATCTGCATCAAAGATCGTATGGTAGGTGGCGCCAGCAAGCCTCAATGCTGTAGTAGGCGGCACGGGCGGCTAACGGGACGGGATATTCTCACCACATCGGCCTACTACCACTTATACTATTCCTTCCCTGTTTCTCGCGTGCGTGGGCTGACCTCGATGGATTGGGGGGGAGGGGGGTTTCTTACTTGGATACGCGCGGCAGACAGGGCGAAAGTGCAAAAAAAACGAAAAAGAATTCACGGAGAATGCAGGCTAATTAGTCCGAAGAAGAAAAAAAACCAACAAGGCGAGGCGGGATACAATATTAGCTGATAGGTACTTAAGGAAACATGGTCTGTCTAATTTGTTTGTTCGCCCGCGCGAAAAGGCCTTGCGTCATGTCGTTGCTTCTGGTATGAGATGTAAGATGGGTGGCTTGATTCCGCCCGCGGGGAATCTGCCCTGATCTCGCATGCTCAGCCAGCCATCCATCGGCTTGAATGCTGAAGGGAAAGCTGTGTGTAATATCCCTGGTCGTTTGGCGGATGAACCAATTCCCACACACCCGTAGGACATGGGAGCGGGCGGGCGTGGCGAGCTAGGTGGAGGAGATGTATGGGTTTTTTCCCAAAACCTTTCTCCACCACCAGGAGGGAGACAGAAGAAAAGGGGGGAGGAGAAGAAAGAGAGAAGGGAAAAAATATCGCATCGAGGTATTTATTATCTTGGAAGCATGTAATCATTGTGGACTCTGACGTGTCGAGAGCCGCCGAGACAGGACCGAGCCGGGCTCAGAGGCCATCAGAATCGATAGGCCCAACAAGGCGGGACGGGACTGTTTTTTGTTATTTTCAATTACAATACAAAGCATTCCTATCATCACAACGTTCATCGACCACTGCCGGCTAGTTGCCGCTGGCGGGAAGGATATTCGATGGCGAGGTTAAAGCCATGCTGTGTGATGTAATCGAATGCATCATATTCACAAGTGTGATAGCCTCCCTTTGGCGAATAAATAAAATGACACAAAATTCAAAATAAAAGTGATTAATATTCATATTTCCTGACAACTTACAAGGACATTCTAGGCCAATGGGTTGATTTAAGCTGTTCCCATCTCATTGTTGCTGATGGTGCCGTATTAAAAATGTCAACGTCCAGATCTACGCCAACTGTTAACAAGTAGACTATGGGCAACTCTCTTGCTATGAAATCATGGCTTTGACACTGTCAGGGTTGCTCAAAAAGAAGAGGGGCAGCAAGTCATGAAGGAGCGAAATCAAGAAGAGGTCGCTTCAAAGGGGCCTTGCCGTGACGTCTGATCTTAGGATGCAATATAATTTTGACCATCTCGTCAATCTATGTTGTCCGTACTCTCATGATAACGAACTCACGTATTTGATACACTCCAAGAGTTCCGTCAGGTCATAGTGATGATGAGATTCTAATTGTACAATAGGCTGTTGACAACAGACTCCTCAAGTCTTAGCTGAAGTGAAAAGTCCTTCGACAAATTCGCAAAACCCAAGGTTGCGAAATACCCGACTGCACATTTGTGCACCTTCTTGGAGGCACGAATCAAAACCCCATCAACAACTATATTCCAGGGCCATAGCTCGAAGGAACTCATTGTTCAGCCCTTACCCAAACCCGCAAGGCAGAATCCGTCAGAGCATCAGGTCAATTAACAGCAGACTACTCAAGGTATTGCCTGGTGCTGTGGCCCAGGTGTGGATGGTACTACCTAGACAGATTCAGAGTGAGATCGGGCATGAACTGATGCAGAATGAGGAAATGGGAAAGTGGTATTGTGACACCAATTTTTGGTTGTGAAGTGAAAAAGACCCTCAAACATAATTATTAACAACCCTAATGGCGTTCTGGAAGCTGTTTCTACTCTTGTTCTGGAAGCATCGCTTCTCATGACCCATCTAGGCTTACTTTTACCTTTTGAAGCCTTCGCTTAATAATTATTTAACAAATGATTTCTGCAGTTGTGACGCGGCTTGGAAGAAGTAGGGTTGCCCAGCAGGAGAAAGCCTTCCAACATGGTAGCCACATCCACATTATACGGTCATGTCACAGCCTCACAGAAGTAGATATACTCTCACACATAACAAGGGACCACAATAGTGCCATCAACCTCAAATGCATTCGTTCATCCTATATTATAATGATGTTCAGGATCAATGCCTCCACCACGTACTACAACACGATCCCCAGCTCCCCTCTGTCGATGCCCTCTTCTGTCAAGTTCGGATAATAGGGGACCATCGCGTCCGCCTGCATGACATACGCATCATTATACATTCGCCAGAACGGCTGTCTGACCTTCCTCGCCGGGTGGAACAGGCCCGCCCAGACGTAATTCATCACCAGCCCTGGCCCAATAGCCACGCGGATGGCCTCGATGGCCTCGATGACCCGGTCAATCACGTGCGGGGACTGCTCGTACGCATTGGGCAGGATTAGGTTTAGACAGTGGAGCATGGCATCCTCGAGCCCGAGACCGACGACGCCTAAAGCAATGTGCTTGACCACGGAGGCGGCAGTCTGTCGATGCACTTGGTCCCTGTCGATGAGGGCGTCTTCAAGCAGCGGCACCACGGCATAGACGTAGTCCTTGGCCATCTCGCCGATATATTCAAAAAGGAAGGAGAGCGACTTCAGTACACCAGTGCGCACGTTGAGCTCGGCGACAGAGGCGTATTCATTCATGATGGCGGGGAGAACTGTGAATGGGGCACAAGTTTCTGCCACAATACCGATAGCCTGTAAACATGTTAGCGGAAGAAAATAAGAACAATAGGCCAGTGTGTTGAGGCAGACATGAATGGAGTGCGGGTGTGGAGAGAGAGAGAGTGTGTGTGTTGTGTGTGTGTGCGCGTGTAATTTAGACAGGGTTTCGTGTAGGGAGAAAGAGGGTCGCGAAGGGATTACACTTTACTCACCACAGCGGTATTGACACGACTCTGGCGCTCTTGCACCCTCAGGTTCGACAGCAACGTTGCGAGCACATCCTGCGGACCAATAGCCTTGGCGATGAAACCAAAGGTATTGTTGGCAGCTCGCCGAATGCCCTTCTTGTGCGCCTTGAGCATGTCGAGCAGCTCGAAACAGATACGCATCCACTCTCGCGCGTTGACGGACTCGGGACCTCTGTCTGCAATACGTCCGACGAGATCGACGACATTCTCCTGCACGCGCTCGTGACGATTCCGCAAGATGGGCGTCAAGCGCGGCAGCAGGTCCTTGATGGGCGGCTGCATCTGGTTGATACCGACGACGGTCACGATGGACCGCAGGGCGCCGAGGATGGCGCCGAGGACTTCGGGGTATTCTTCACCCAGATATTCGTACAGCACGATGCCGAGTTTGCCTAGCAGGGCGTCCTCCCCGCACTGCGCCATGACCATCGCGATGCGCGAGATGAGGTCTGCGGCCTGCTGACGAGTCTGCGCGGTCTTGTTGTTGAGTCGCCAGAGAATCGTGCTGACAATCTGGGGGAGGTATGGCTTGGTGCGAGTGCCTAGTGCGTTGACACACGAGCCGAAGGCGTTAAGAACGACGACATCCTCGACAGACTGCTCCTGGAAGGAGTGTAGGATTCCATCAATGAGCCGTTCCTCCAGACGCTCCCCAATGTCAGCGGCGCCCAATGAGGCGACCAGCTTCTCGATCGTCTCCACGGTCATCTTGCGATACGCTTCACTCTCGTCTTTCAGGTTCCCCACAATCCTTTCCAGAATCTCGCTGACGCCGACCTTTTGTCCAAGATCACATGTCGTCTCGACGACCGATCGGTAGTTCCTCTTGTCGAGAGCAACTCTCCGAACCCAGAAGTTGGAGAAGAAGTCGTCAAGCACGTGAGACTTGAGATAACCAGCCGTCACACCCTCTGTCTGAGACATCTTGGACAGAACAGTCAGGACAACACGCCTCATTTCATCATCGGGGCTCTGGAACTCCCGCAGGACAACGTCCATGATCTGCGAGGTATAATAGTTTGCGTACTCCTCGTCCATCAGGGGGATGATGAAACCGACAGCCTTGAGGAACGCTGCCAGGTTCTTTCCCCTCTGCCGCTTGGTGCCAGTCCACAGAGGGTTGAGGATGCTGTCAAAACTCTCGATGCCATACGGGTTGGCGGCTTCTGCCAATGCTGCTGTTGCCAGAGCGGTGACGGTGCGCACCTTGGTCTGCTCGTCGTTGAGGTTCGGCCGGATGCACTCCACCAGGTCAGTAAGATGGGGCAGGACAGAACAACCCATGAGGATAGCAATCTGCTGTACAATCTTGACGCCCGTGTGCCTTGCCTGCCAGCTCTTCTTGGTCCTGGTAACGGCCCTGAGGAAGGGGATGAGGGCAGGTATACCGAGCGCTGAAGCAACGACAGCAAAGGCCCGCGCCGTGGTGTTTCTCACGTACTCGTCGACGTGGTCAATATCCGGCCGCATGGTGCTGATCATGGTCGACAGCCCAGCGGCTTTGGCCAGGTTGGAGATGATCTCGCGGCCTTCGACCCGGGCATAATAGTCTTGGTCGATGAGCAGGGGCTCGATGACCACCAGGATCTTGTGCGTGTAGGGTCGCACCAGCTCGTCGAGCTTGTACAAGACTCTGTCGATGACCTTGACGAGCAAGTGACGCTCCTGGTCCTCGAGGGTGCGCTCCATGAGCAGGGGCAGGATCTGGTTGAACAGCGGGCCGGCACCGAAGCTTCGTGCATTGTCGGTCAGCTGTCGCAGGGCAGTCTTTCGCATGGGCGGTGTACCGTTCTTGATCTTCAGCAGCAGCCTCATGATCTTTCTCTCTTTCAGCTCCTCCACGCTCAGGTGGTCCTCATCAACGCTCTCCGTCAGCTTGGAGAAGTATTGCATGTCTTCTGGCTTGAAGAACTGCAGGTCGCCCACACCGGGTATCTCCTTCGGGAGCTGGTGTGCTGCCATCCGAGAAGAGTTCGGATCTTGCATCATGAACCCGCCTGCTGGGGCAGGCGTCTGCGTCAGCTTGTGTGCCGGAGCACGCACCGGGGCATATCCTGGCGGTGGCTCGAGGACCTTGTACCCCTCTGCCTCGCCTGGCAAGATGGCATCGAGCTCTTCGTCGCTGATGGGCGCGTTGCGTGCCGAGACCTCAGCCCCAAGAGGCGCCACAGGCACCACTGGTGTTTGAGATGGGTGCATGGGCGTCGCCAGTCCTGCGTTGCCAACAGGCGTGGCAGCCGGGGCCTGGTCCCAGCGAGAACGCTTCTTGGGGGCCTCTGCTGCCCCAGGCACGGGCACCGAAGGGGCCTCGTCCCACCTCGATCTCCTCTTCGTCTCGGGCGCAGGTGTCGGCTCGTCGATCATCGCCACATCCCACCTCTTCTTGCGCTTCCGCCCAGCAGCCGCCTCCGTAGAGCCGGCCTCCTGGTTCTCCTTGTCGCCCTCGGTCAGCGTCGGCTTGTGTTCCGGCTCTTCGCTCTTGACCGCGTCGCCATTTTTCAATTTTTCTTCGATGGCCTGCCTGACCCGCGCCTCCTCGCGCTCCAGATCCGCCTTCTCCATAATGTTCCTGTACGTCTCGCCCTCTCCATCCGCCGCGCCTGCCTGCCTGTTCGCAGCAAAGGGGTCGGCGCGAGTGGGCGTCAGCACACGGTTGAACCTCCTCTTCTGGTAGTCCGTCTCGCGGTCTGTGATACGGTTGCTGCGCTCGCCGCGCCCAGCAAGGACATCGTCCTCCTCGACGCCGTCGCCACGTGCAAATTCGTCGATCTGTGCGCGCGTCGCCGTGTACTGGCCGATCAGGCGACGGGATCCGTCATCGCCGCCGTCGACGTCCATGTCATCATCGTCCGCGGCGGGGATCGAGGTGTGGTAGCCGGCAAACTTGTCAGAGGGGCGGTCGTACAGGTCGGTGTCGAAGGCCTCGGTCAGGCTGGCCTTGGTAGAGGACTCGCGCTGGGACGAGGGATCGCGTGCGCTGCCTTTCTTGGCTGCGGCGGCGGCGTTGCGGTCCGCCTGCAGCTTGCGGATCTGGTCGAATTCAGAGTCCGACATGGTGACAGTTGAGTTGACTACATGTATCGTGTGTCTTGATTCGAAGGAAGAAAGGGGGGAGGAGTCAGTTGGGGAGAGGGATGGGGATGATGTTGTGCTGGCCGTGGCGATGTCAGGAAAGAAAAAGAGGTGTCGTTGAATTTGGCACAAGGCTGGAGTGGATCACTTGTTGTACCGCTGCTGCAGCAGCTGCTGCTACTGCTAATGCAGGGCTTCCAGAGGCGGGAGTCCTGCTTAGTCAGTTGCTGTCCTCCAGGTTCTAATTTTCACTACCTCAGAATGGGCAAGGTTGATTTGACCCCTGCGGACGCCATGAAAATGGGAACATTGAAAGAAAGAAAATGGGCTTTTATATGCTCATTTTCAAGAGTGCTGTGCCAAATCAAATCAGAGCAGATTGTTGGAAGTCATCCTCAGAAATAATAATTTTTGATTTCGCACTTTTACACACTGTAAAGGGTATCTCAATGTCCCCACCTAAGACTCCAAGGCATATGCAGCTGTAAGGAGGGCCTTTTGCTCTAATGTCCTCCTTTGTTCCCACCAATGCTCCAAACCATGTTCTCTAGTATGTGAGGCTGCAGTAATGAAGATCCACACCGATTTCTCCCCTCTTCTTGTCCAACAAACTTACAGCCTCATGAATGCAGCCTTTCTGCAATGAATCCCCAGGTGTCATAGCCCAAACGGCCCGTGTGTAAAGATGCGAGGAGGATGTCTCCGTACTTGGTATGTCCTGAGAGACCCACTGACCAGAGCACTTTGGGGTATTTGAAGAGCAAAAGATTTCTCAATCACCCTAAAGAAATAGGTACCTGGACTCGGACCTGTGTCTCGACCCCTGATCAGTCTTGACAAGGCTCTCAGCGCTCTAGGCGCTCGAGAAGTGCCACTGTCCAGACTCCCTTCTCAGGGTCGAACACCTTGGTCTTTTCGTCAAGGGGCAGATAGCTGTTGCTTTCTTGCAAGACACCACGGATTTCCATGATGATTTCGTCAGGTAGGTCAATCTCATCCTCATCCATGGCCTTGTCCTGAAAGAGCAGCTTCATGGCGGGTACCTTCTGCTTCTCCTTGCAAGAGAACTTGATGTATGGGTTCAGGACCCAAACTGTGATAGCCTCCTTGTCACCCTGCAGGACTACCTTGGCCGAGCCGGTGCGGGCCTGCATTTCCAAAAGTGCAGCAGCCAGGCAGTGTGAGAGGGTGGACATGTTGGCAGGCGGCTGAGAGTCAACGGAGGGGTTGTCGAGCTTGACCTTCCACTTGAAAAGCGAAAATGCATTCTTCCGATGTTCGGAGTGGCCTAGATGGGTGCTGCAGCCGGGGCAAAAGACCGCGGTCGGCACGTTGACAGGAGAATTCTGCGAGGCCTGCATGAGAGGACCGGCTCCGTTCTCAGCTCCATTCGGTCGCACCTGTGTTCACATTAGCACATGTGTGGGTTGTGGATATGAGAACGCCAATATATGTAACTCGAAGCAATCCGAAACTATCCACGACTCTGGATGCTTGCGTGAAAGGTCGAGTCGCTCCAGCTCTCTGCCCTGGAGCAGACGAACCGCATCGTCAAGACAAGGGTTCGTAAGCACCCGGGCAGCTTGCTCAAGGCAAGGCGAGCCGGATCAGTTCCTCTTGGGCACTTGTATCGATGCACCGAGACATGGTGGAAGATCTCTATGATTTTCCAGTCTGGCGACCTTCTTTGTGCTCGGTCTACATTTCCGCGTGTTGAAAGGCGAGGTCAGGGAGGAATAGAATCAAGAACAATGCATACCATGACAGCCCGGCAGTGATCCTCGTAGAACCACATCCTCATCAAGTCCACAAAGCCCACACCCTCCTGCGCAACGATGGCAGAATTCGCACCATAGCCGCGCGAGGCGAGTGCGCTCTCCGAAGCCTTCCTCTCGTCGTGTCCGTCATGGCCGCTTGCTCCGTCCGTCTCGCCATGGGCGTGAGTAGTCGGCTTATGACAGTGCCAGAATTCCATCATCTCTGCCCAGTTTTCGCTGGGGAGATCTTTCCACTGCCCTAGGTCGCCCTTGGACACGAGGAGAGCCGCACATTTGCGACAGACAACGTCCACGTTGGGGTCGAGATCCGCTGCGGACCACGGCACGACGTCCTCCACGGCACTGCCGGCGAGCTCATCCTGTCGGGGTACCAAGCGCCAGCTCATCTTATCCAGGCCGGGGGGTATCACCTGAGGAAGGTGCTCGCCTGCCAGGCGTGACTTGACGGGGAGAACCAGCTCGGTGGTGACGCGCTCGTGGTAGACCAAGAGCCGCGATGCGTCGGCAGAAACGAGGACCTTTGTGCAGTGGGTGGACGGAGTAGGGAGGTGGATGACGACCGACATACGACCGAGTTTCGGCAGAAACTCTGCGTATATCGAGGGCGGAGACGGCTGTGTTGGCAGGGCAGCAACAGCTGGAGGATCGGGTGGCCGGGAAGGAGGGGTAGCCATGGTGGTGATTTCAATCAATGTGGTAACAGCTGAGATGTACACAGAGAGAGAGGAGGGGTGGGGGAGCAATAATCACGTTGAGGAGATGAGAGTCAATGCTCAAATGCTGTTCCGGAGTCCTGATGTGATGTTCTTTTTGGTGTTGGGTGTCCAAGTTGGGAAGGAGTTTGAGCAACAAGAAAACAGGGGAGATGTGAGCTACTGTGAGGTGTTCCAAAATGGACCAGCCCCGGAAGCTGCCTACAGACCTCAAACCCTAACCCCTGGAAAGATGACACATGAGAGCCTGGGAAAGTAAGGAGGCAAGACAACCTGATTAACGTCGAGTTTCTACCAAATCATGAATGGAAAGAAAGAAAGAAAGAAAGAAAAAGAATGATTCTAGTCCATCGGGTTGATCTTTTCACATATTGATGTTTGTGCACACGTGCTGCAGTGCTCTCCAGGTTTGTGCCCCACCCTTAACCTCTGACTTACTTGCTGAAACCTCATTATTTCAATTTTCTTCTTTTCTCTTCATATAATCATTGTGACAAAATTCTAGGTCATATAAGACTGACATAGCCTTTCCTGACTCTAACTTTATCTAATTATTAACCATGATTGATGCATATATTTGGGGGGGGGGGGGGGGGGGTCTGTTTTGGTTTTTTGTTTAATATATGTATGAAGATGATTGTTGAAAATCTTATGTGTCTTCTCTTCTTCTTTTGACTGAGCATAGAGCAGAGCAATTATTACAGTTATAATCCTTTGAGTGGTTTAGTCATAAAAGTGTACTGGAACATGGCTGAAAAAGTACGTTGTATCTATCGTTTTCAGCCTCCACTTAGTTACTAGATCTAATCAATAAGCACTTACTCAACTGTGCCTTCATCGGCCATTCTCTTATTCTTGATAGACTGGGTTTGTATATGTGTCTCACCTTAAAGTATATATATTTCCACATCTGCTGACTTTCAGGCCGCAGTAGCAGTAAGCTTATTTCTCTACTCCGACATACTAAGTACCTTTTGGCAAATACAGGGCTCCTTCTCGTACCGAAGCCCGAGACTCTATGGCGCTCACCGAATATGCTGAGCCCGACAGTAGGAATGTGATGAAACATCATCTTGGAGCGTAGTAGTACAGATGTCTATATCCAGTAGATTATCGTCCTCCGTCGTGCCATGGAACCCTCGAAAACACGAACTCTTGACAAGTGGAAAAATGGAAACATTAGCGCCCCGAGGTTTCAAAGAGATTCTCGGTTTAGCCCAGTGTGACGTCGTTGAGTGATATTAGAAGCCAGTTCCGCCCCTCGACTACATACTAAGGGGCTGTTGCATATGGATTATTATCACAGGGCCGAGAATAGTGATTTTGGGGGCTTTGCCAAGGGTTCCAGACCATTCAGTCAACCTACGGGCAGCCTAGCAGGATGAAGGATCGTCCTATCTCTGCTTACGCCACTTTTAACATATGTCTAGTTGCCTACTTAAGTACTTAGTATTCCTGGTAGTCTTGCTTGACCTGGAATTCACAAGAGCCTGCTGGACGAGATTCACATCGGCGTGAGGAGAAGGAAAAGGGAGAGTGAAAACAAGAAGGAACAAAAAGACTTGGCGGCGTCGAATGGTCAGGTAACACATACATGATCACAGTGTCCAGCAGCACAGATCTTCGCTAGTAATTAACGAATTAATGAATTAAAATCCCCGCGTTGGCAGCTCAGCAGGTCTGCCATCTGTTGACATCTCAACCACCCCCCTATCGTCTGGTTTGAAACGTGGCTCCAGCGAAAAAGTCACATTAGGCGCCGACTCCAGTGCCAGATCTCTTTTCTGGAGAAGCCGCGCGGAATTTCGGCGGCGCATGACAGCAAAGCCTATCCCAGCCACCAGCAGGCCCATACCTACCGCTGCCGCTACTGCGATGCCAGCCACTGCTCCATTGCTCAAGCCACTGCTGCCTTCTGACTTGCTGCCATCAGAAGTCGTGTGGTCTGCCCCCGTCGTGGCCGTGATCGTGCCGGCGTCTGATGCCGTGGCGCTCGCTGCCACAAGTCCCGAGGTCATGGTGGTCGCTTTCGAGCTCGACGTGCTCGTCACATCGGCCAAGGCCATGTACAGGTTGATATACCCATACGCACCGCATGCGACGTCTGTATTTCCAGGACACGCCACGCTGCACGCAATATCTGGGACACTGAACATGCTCAGCGTCGCGGCGGGTACGGTATTGCCGCAGAAACACTGGGTGGTATCCTCGACGCCAAAGGCGCCCGTGTAGCCCTCCAGTGACGCGCACGAGTACTGACAGGACGATGGATTGTTCCGGGTCTGACCATAGAAGGTCTTGCCATCGAGGAGCCGGTGCGAGCCCAGGTGGTCGAAGTAGCAGCCGAGGTAGCTGTAGTTGGCCACGGCGCCTACTGTGGGATCAGAGCGGCGGAGAAGCTCCATGTTGTTGAGATGCCAGGCTTGTGTTGGGGCTGGAGGCCTGGGAGTATTATTGAACCCATCATGACCGATTGATGATACAGACGTTGAGCGAGGTGTGAATTTCTGCGCGCTGGCGGCGAATCTTTGGAATGAAGACGAGATCAAAGCAATAATGATGAGACCTTGGTAAAAGCGGCAAGACAAGGTGGTTCCCATGTTCTGATAATTTTGGTTGGTAACTAAGAGGCTGACGACGATGAGAAATATTTTCAACAGCCGGAAGAACAATGATCATTTCTCACATCCAGGGCCTTGGCTTTTAAGGGGAACTGCCTGACTGCTTCAATTACTGCCTATAGCCTTCCTTCGAGGCCGCGGGCCGCAGGAGAGCTCAAAGACTAGAATATGAAACTTCAGCCCTCCTTTGGACAGTATTTGATGGCTGGCCGATTGCTACGTTGTCATCGTTTGTGAATCCTACGGACCCCACGACACCACTACTGCATGGTGACAACAAGATCCAATTATCCTTGAATATTTATACCTACTTAGGTAGTCGGTATGCAGTTTCGGATGCATCAAAGAGTGGAAGGTGTCAAATGGGCCAAGCTTTCATGTTTCTGCGCTGGACTTTGCTTAATATCTTCGCCAGAGCAGCCAGAGCAGCCAAAGCAGCCAGAGCAGCCAGAGCAGCCAGAGCTACGCGATGCTGCGCTCATAAGTACTCCGAAACACTTTCCCCCACATGAGCAATGAATTGCAGTCCGCGCCTAATGGAACAAGTCTGTTAGATTCTTTCATATCTAAATTTAGGGCCTTTGATCATCCGAAATCCAACCTCAACCACGGTTGTTGCAATAGGTCCATGGCTGACAGGCGCGCCTGTGGATCAATTCTCATGAGCGCACGGAGGAACGGCACGAAAAGCTTCCGGTTCTCCTCATCCATATAATCACCAAATCCCAGACTGGGCAGGCTCGGGTGAGGGGCTCCCTGAACATAGCCAGCTTCGTCAAAACAAGTCTGCACCAGATCAGTGTCCCCTTTCCAGAAGGGCTTTAGAGAATGGTCTGAAGTAGGTGGCGATCTTATGGAGATGTTGCTTCAGGTCGTAGTGCCTTTGGGGAGAAGGTTGGGGGGGGGGGGCGTTAAATATGCGTACACCACGGGACACTTGCAGGAGGACGGCCCCGAGGTTCCACCAATCCGTGGTGGCACCGCAGGGTCTCTCGTTCGAAAATATCCTTTTTGGTGCCGTAGCAGTCGGCACTCAACACCTTTAAGTCGTAGTACTTGCTCTCTTCCCTGTTTTGCGAGCAGAAGGTAAGTAATCACTCAGTTGCATGTGATAAGTATTTGAAGATGAACATGAGGAGAACTTGCGGAAAAGACGTGTCCCTCACGAGCCACACCGTGGAATATAAGCCGTACCTCGGCTTGCTCAAGGCTGTGTACCTTCCGTTGTAGATGTCCTCAATATAAACAGGATATGGAAGACCAGACTCGTACGCGCCATAACCTTCCTCTACGTCCCCTTTTATTCTGTCGGATGACTCCGAAAGTGCTGGCACGGCATGTTGCATATTTGCTTCGGGCTGTCGCCGCTCTAGTTGCATAGCAAGCGCGCTCTCTGAATTTTGATCTGCTACCACAGGATGCGTAGGCTCATTGCATGTGGATTTTTCGAAATCAGACATGTTGCTGGAGGTGGAATATTCAGCTGCAGGCTGCAACACGCTGCCACTCAGACGACTTCGCCTCAGTCGGGTTGAGCCAGGCACCCTCTGGGTTTTAAAATATTCCTGGTCCGCCCCCGCCACTGTTCATCCACTTGATTAGACATCCCAACGTCCTCTCTTTCCTCTCTGGTGAGCACCCTTCTCAGAGCAAGCGCCTTCACCAAGCGGATATAGTCTTCGGTACTATGAATTGACGATATGGACCATACGGATCCTGAACTCTCGCCGGTAGTCGATTAATCCTCGGCGCAATTCCTCGGCGGCCGCTCGGAGGACCTGGTCAAACGCGTGTGCCCCAGCATCGTCCTGCACGAGCCACTCCTCCTCATCGCTCTTCCAAAGCAGCTCCGGGCCTTGCACCTCGTCGATCTCGCACCGCAACAGTACGTTTCCATCGTCACTCGGAGCCAGCATGTCGGGCTGTGGGTCGGCAACAATGTACAAGGCCTCCACACATGACAAGAACATGAACAAGTCGCTCAGACACCTCCAGCTCGCGTCTTTCTGTCGGAACAAAGCCTCAGATACAGCAAGGCGAGTAACTGCACAGTACGAGCCGAAATGCCGATCTATGCGGTCCCAGCCCAGGTCGAATGGTAGCTCGGGTTCCTCGCGATGGAAGATATCCCAGTCGTCCAGAGCTACGTACATGGCGTCGGACTCTGGCTTAAAATGGCGTACGAGCATTAAGCTGTCTTCCCTGACTATTCTTGTGTCTGGGCCTTGCTTTGTGGCCCAGGCAAGGGCAACATCACGAGCTTCATTATTGACGAATAGCAAGGTGATATTGAGTCGAGAGTCGCCTAGGAGGGCATAACGGAACTCCAACACCCAATTGTCATTCTCGTCGCCATTTGGATTATACTCGTAATCAGATGCCGTCAAGCGACGAGGCCCCCAGCATCCTCGCTTGTACTTGTACAGAGCTGGTCCAACACGTTCGGGCAGAGCGTTTTGCCATATCTGGATGCGCAGCTCAGTCGGGAGGTCTGGAAAGAGTGGGAAGCCGGCAGGAGAAGTGTTCGCTCTTGATACCGTACAAAAGGCGCTGGACCTCTCTGGTGACATTGCCTTATTCATTGTCATCAGGGGCTGGCTATCGCAGGCTGTGCCGCATGAGTGTGCCGAGCTTTATGGATTAAAGGAAGAAGGGAGAAAAGAAGAGGGATCTTATAGACTAATATAGTAAATATATTAGTAACAATGTCAAAATTGTAGTCGCACGAGCATGCTTCTGAGAATACAGAAAGTGATATGAGAGACTTGTATGAGTATTACGTGTAAAAAAAAAAAAAAAGAGAGAAAAAAGACAAGAGTGGTTGTCTGAAACTACCTACTTCAAATTATCCGTTTTAATCGAGTGCTTGCTAGGGTTAGGGTGCAATGCTGCCCCAAAGATTGCGAACAATACGAGCTTGACTTCAAAAGCAAAGAAAAATGTTTGTCCGAGCCGAATAAGATGTTCAACACTGTCACCATTGCTTCTCTCCTCCTTCTTTCAGATTTTCTCACCTCCAAGATTGCATACCCTTGCTGATACCTAGGGTACAACAGAAAGGACCTCCAGGGCAACGCCAAAGTCATGGTTCAGCAAAAACACCGGTGGCACTAATTCCTGACAGCAAAGGTGCCGGTATTAATCATTGCCAGCCTTGGAACATGGCCTTATCAACGGCAGGTTTCCTGCTACGAAGAACACGAGGATTAGCATAGAACCAGCAGTATCGTTGTCACGAATATACGTAGTAACTGAACTAGCGTTAGAATACTTACGATAAAAACTTACTAAGTGCTTAAGTGCTTACTGAAGCAGTTCCGCCCGGGTGCCCTTTCGCGTGCCCTTTCGAGTGCTCCCGACTGGGGCGGCTTTTATGCCGCAATGCTTGTCAGCTACAGCGTCTGTCTTCATACAACCTCCTGGAACATTGGTCATTCTCTTGACTGTACATGCATGTCCAGCCATAATTCCAGATTCCCAAGAATTTAAACAGAGCTGTGTTCCTCTGCCGCAGAGTATGGTATAGCAGTGCCCTGTCTATCACGAAGCAAAAGTAGAGATGACTCAGTAGTACCAGATGCCTGCCCAGGAGCCTGAAATAATCTTACAAGTGAGGTCTGTTAAGAGAGCGAATGCCCTATATACACATGCTGAGTCGGCGTTGAAAGATTAAGTACCTACCTAAGTATCTATGGGCCCTGGAAGTTGTCCATGAGCGAGGGAGCGAGCTTCCTATAACCAATGATTGATGATGCGTGGAGCAAATCAGACGATCCTGACAACTTGATCCTCTGCTGCATCGAAGATCTCCCCAGCTCCTCCCCTTCTGCTTTCTATCAAGCCCAAACGACAGAATGATCCGGGTTCTGACCTAGACGGGCCCAGAACTAGAGCGTAATGTACGCGACCTCTTTCTTCGACATATGATGATCCAATATAGAGACAGTCTGCCTCTGTCGAGAACTCTGAAAAGGAAACCCCCGCAGAAGCACGGAACAATTTCCCATCAGAGTCTTCAAGAAGGGTGTCAGGGTAAAAATCCCAGCCCTCAAGGCGGATCATGTGGCAGCGATCACCCCAAGGTGGTACAACAATGTGTATTCCAGCAATCTTTCCTCTCATGACAATATAACCAGAGGAAACCCTCCCAAAAAGGTTTGAACCGGAAACCTCACAATCGATGTCCAACACCTCGACACTGGCTACCAAATCGATTGCCAGGGAATGTGTAACCGCCGAATCGATGGAGGCCCATGACCATGAAGGAGCTACGTACTCCCCGGTCGTACCAGCAATGCAACGATTATCAAATGGACGCTCCTTGCACCAGAGCAAGTTGTCCGGGAGCTGATTCCCCCACAGCCCTGCGAAGTAACGACTCTTTATCCCCCCATGAAATTCGAATGCTACACCACTAAGCGCAGGCAACTTGTCATTTTCGAATGTTAAACGACGACCCGAATACAACGTCACCACCATAAACCACAGGGACTTATAATCCTCCGTGGCATCGAGTCCTGTCGTTGTGCGTTCAGTGTTTCGAGAGGAAGTCACAAAGCCAGTCATGAGAAAAAGCTGAAGGTGACGACCAGTGTCATTTTCCAATGAATAGTCCTGGGTACACCCCCAGACCAGTCCTTGGGGGGTAAAATGAATTGTCCGCCTAGACAGGGCGACCTCCTGATAAGTCCAGGCGCGAGTGAAAACGATCCCCCAATCTTCTGACCCCTCATAACTCGGTGTACGTCTGGCTGTGATGTCATGCCAAGCCGCATTGTTGGTATCGGTATCGATATCGATGGAAACCGGCCACCATAGCGCATCCCTGGGCTTCAGGAGGGAAACATCTGGACTAGACGAAGATGCTGCGGATATGGTCAATGATGACGAGCCGTAGTACTGCGCCATCTTTGCAGACTCCAATTCCCAGTCCTCCTTACTGTCCTGCATGATGCAGAGGCTATCGATCCATATATATTCGATGCCTACCATCCGCGCCAGTTGGATTGCCTCCTGGAATAGAACGGGGAGATCGCCCTCGGGGATTTGATGAATCATATTCGAGTAACTTTCCGTGGTCAATTTCAATATCGGTGACTTGCCCCAACAGTAGCTCAACGTAGCGTAACGACCGCGCTCTGCAGGATCAATTATAAGCTTGATCGGGGAATCTGTGTTGCCAATGCTGATAATCCTCTTTGGCAGGTCGACTTCGCATTCCCCTTCGGCACATGGGGCCTTTTGATGCTCTGTGCAGCAGAACCTAGCATGCCTGCGAACGAAGTCTGCAGCATCTTCCATGGTGGCCTCCTTCTTGAAAGCTGGAAGTACTTTCAATGAAGATAGGCTAACAGGAGGCTATTGGGGCGGTTGTGAGTAGCCATCCCACTGAGCAGGAATCGCTGCTGGGTATCAAGCTTACTTCTGTTTCTGTATATATAATATAATCCAAAGGCCTCCTATTGATAAGCCGGCCTTCATTATAAATATCAAGCCAAGTACAGACACAGAGTGTCTGGATCGCAGATTTGTAGAGTGTCAATGACAAGATGTTGTAGCACACAGGAGCCTGGTTGGTGCGTTGGCACTCTTGATTCACAAAGTAGGTGCTCGTCGATTTCAGCAGGCGGCAGAATTGGCACTCCGGACTGAGGGTGCGAAATTCAATGTCAAGATGGTCACGTTCAGGAGCATCTAGGTTGTTGCATATCTCGCACTTTCGAGGGGCCGCCTCCGGCCCAAGCACCGAATTCATGGACGAATCAGCGCGGCGACAAACGGGAGTGATGAGTGATTCCCGACCGATTCAACGTCTGCCAGCGGGAAATGCGATCTCGAGAGTATCGTGGATGTAGCCGTGGGTGTATGTTGTAATGTGGATCTGATCATGTAGAGACGGAGACTCAGGTGAGTATGGGAGAAGAGGAGGACGGTGCGTTGGACAAAAACTCGGCGAACAGGCTGTGCGTGCAGCTGATGATCAGCAGCAGCTCAACAGGCACTGCCACATCGGATGGACGCCACTGGCCGCTGCTACACAGCCACCTGCTTATTAAATATACTGCACACCAGCAGAGGCTATAAGCAGGTCTAGAGCAGGGTGGCACTGGGCAAGTGGGTTAATTCTCCTTTCCTCCCAAATGTAACAAGTAACCTTATGTTCCAAGCGACCAGAGCACCAAGCGAACAACACCCTAGACGCAGCTCGAGTGAGAAGCCCATCGTGTCCAGCGAGGGGCGAGACATGGCCGGGCCCCTAAGAGAAATTGGGGGCCAAAAGAGGAGACCGTAGCGGGATCCGTCTGCACCTGCAACAACGGGCCCCGACCTGGCGAATACCAGAGCAACCAGGCAAACATACACACAAGACAGAACAAAGCGTACTCCAGTCCATTTTCTTTTTGTCTATGGTCTACTCTCACCCAAGGGACCCCCCCCCCCCTCCAACTCACACAATTTTCAACCAATAGACTTACTCATCTTCCTCTTCAACTGCCTCGACCTGGGCCTCATCTTCCTCCTCATCCAGGCTACCAGCAGGCACCTCGTAGAGGCGCAGGATGCTCTTGTTGGGGTCCTTGACGAGGACGTACTTGGCGTCGGCGCCCCCGGTCTTGAGGATGAAGTCACAAATGGTGCGCACAATACCCCAGCCGTTGGAGAGGGACAGGTTCATCTGGTTCGCAAAGTCCCGGGGCTTCCAGCCTATGACACCCAGGATGACGTGCTTGTCGTTGGCCTTGGGGTTGGCTCGAGAAACGAAACTAGAAAAGGGCGTCAGTTGGCTGATTGTGAAAGACGAAAACGAAAGAAAAAAAAAAGGGGGGACTGAGACTCACCCAATCTTCATGGCATCTGCCCTGGCCAGGATGCTCTGCACGGTCCATCGCGCGAGCTTGCACGAGTTGTTCTTCATCTCGGTCGCGACGACCGCGCCGCGCTGCGAGACCAGCTTGCTGCGCCAGTCGAGAGCGCCGCCGCTCCCCTGCGCCTTGTTGTCGAACTCGTTGAGCGCGTGCACGGTGAGGAACTGGTCCTCGCCGTTGATGGCGTTCTTCTGCACGGCGTCGAGCTCTGCGCGGACCACCAGGTACACGGGGTCCTCGTCGTTGGTCGACAGGTCGAACTTGCGGTACTTGTACACCTTGGAGGCGGGCGGCTCTGTCTCGTGGGCGGCATCGTAGAAGGGGTTGCCGTGGGCCATCTCCACCTTGTTGGACTGGTTCTCGAGCACCACCTGGTTGGCGAAGTTGTGGTTGATGTAGGTGGCCTCCTCGGCCAGCGCGGCGGGCTGGTTGATGCTCTCCTTGGAGCCCTCGGATGCCTCGAGCGGGGCGTCGTAGGCGTTCTCGTTGACCGTCACCATGTCCAGCGCGGCATTATCGCGCTTGTCGAGGAAGACCTTGTTGCCCTGCTTGACGATGACAATGTCCCACGGGTAGACGGACCGCGGCGCGCACATGAGCATGGACAGCACGCTGTCGGTGGCAAAGATGGTTGCCTCGTCCTTGTCGGCTAGCTCCTGGATGACAGGGTCTGACGAGGTGGTGACGTTGTAGGCGGCGCGGTCGAGCAGGTTGAGCTTCTTCTCGGCCGTCTTGACAGGCTGCTTGTCGTAGCTGCGGTCGTAGTAGTAGACAAAGCCGTAGCTGTCGACATCCTCGCCCTCGTCGGCGTCAAGGTTCAGCTTGCTCAGGCGGTTGAAGTCAATCTCCTCCAGCAGCTTCCAGTCAGGACGGATGTTGATCGAAGCATCGCGGTTCCGCTGAGGCTTGTCATAGTCCTTCCACCCAAAGCGGCGGCCACCACGACCACCGCCCTGGTTGTTACGTCCACCACGCGCACCATCGTAGCCGCCCCGTCCTGTGCGGCTCTGCTGTTGCCGTCCTCCCCCGCGTCCGTCCTGGCGAGCACCACCTCGCTGGCCGCGGGTACCACGCGTGAAGACGGCGCCCCGGCCGAAGCGAGTCTTGGGGGCGTCGCGGGTGTTGGAGACGACAGAGAAGGAGGCTTCGTCCTGCTCAACGGCGGGGGCGGCAAAGATAGAGGAAGAGTTGAAGCCGTAGGTCTGTTGGTCTGTGGACGACGGGTTCAAGTCAGCATAAAGAAATGTTTCCTCCCCCAAGGAGAGCTGCGTCGCGGTATGGTCGACGATGAAAGCAGCGCACCTCGGTAATTCCTATTGTACTGGTTCCGTCCGCCCCGTCCGTCACGCCCATCCTTTCCGTCGGTGGTCCAGTCAGCCATACGGCCCAGCTTGTCGCCCTTCGAAAAAGGTGCGTACGGCACGCCGTCGAGGGTGGTCTCGGTGGTGATGGTAGGTCCCCATCCATCGCCGTCAGGCAGTGCCGAGATGAGGTCGGCGATCGAGGAAGCCATTTTTGCCTGTGTTTGTGACCACAATGAGAAGGTCGTACTTCGATATTTCGGGTCAAAATGGGAAGGCTGCGCTGGTTGCGATCGAGCCACAAATGGGTCGAAGTATGGTGGTGGCTTGTGAGGTTTTGATTGTTCTCACAGTTGGTTTGGGAAATTCGAGCCAAAATCAAACTTTTGGTGGGGTTGGCGCCTGGTGGGGCGGAATGGGGAAAGCTTGGACCACCTATTGGAAAAGGGTAGGGTTAGGGGTCGAAGTATGATCATGGCACAAAGATCAAACAAACTTGGAAAACGAACGAAGACCACTACTGGACATATTTTTTTTTAATTTTTTTTTTAATGAGTGTCAAATGTCCATAAGCTACCTACACTCACTATAGCCTATACTTGCATTATTTTTATTTGCGCCTCACTTTTGTGGGTGTGACTAGTTAGTACATTGCCCAGGAGACTTTGGAACCAAGTTTGGTACAGTTCAAGACAAGAAAATTTGAAAGACATTACATGTCGTCCATTTTTAGCATTAAGGCGTATTATTCAAACAGAAATCTGTGCAGTCATGTCTCTAGCATAAGCTGCGGGTATGAGGTGTACAATGTGCTTTTCTTTTTTTAAGCTGTGAGTGTGCATGAAAAAGAACAATCAAATATCGCGCCGCTGTCTATCCAGTCAAGGGGGAAAGTGATCAAAAGTAAAAAGCAGGACTGGCTTCCTCATATCCTTTTCTGATCCGATGGACAATGTCGTCGCTCATCTCTCATCTATGCAGCATGCTTCTCAGTCTTCTCGTCAGGGCCATTGCTGTCATCTGCACTCTCTGCCCTCAACTTGTCGCCGCCCAACACACCACCCGACGCTGTGTTAGAGCTCGTGCGTTGGAAATAGTCATGCGCCTCCTGGCTGAAGTCGTTGTCCATAAGCGCAGGTTCGCCCTTGACCTCCTTCTCACGCCTCTCTGCCTCCTGCAACTCCCAGTCCTTGCGCAGGTCCGTGACCTTCTGTTGGAGGTCAAGCTCCGGGTTGTAGTGCCTACCCACGCCGCGCATGCGCTCCCACAGACTCAGATGCTGAGGGTGCACCGCGATGCCGTGGTACTGGTCCTCCTTCCCGGCGAGGATGTACTGCCACCGGCGCTCCTGCTCCTTGAGGTCGAGGCCGGTAGTGTCGGGGAGCCACAGCCAGGTGACCAGCATGCCCGCCAGACCAAACCAGGGCACGACGTAGAAGCGCATCTGGGTGTCGATGTAGTTGTAGAGGATGGCAGCCAACAGAGCACCAGCCTTGCCGACACAGGCGGAAAACCCGTGAGCGGAGGCGCGGACCGGCGTCGGGAACACCTCGCCAGCCACGAGGAAGGTGACAGCGTTGGGGCCGAACTGGTTGAAGAAGGACGACAGGTAGTACATGGCCTGGAACGAGTGGATGCCGTCGGTAGACGAGTAGTACTTGTACTTGAAGGCCGGGATGACGAAGCACAGGAAGCACGCGAGGAAGCCGACCTGCTGCATGGTCTTGCGGCCGTACAGCTTGTTGTCGATCAGCAGCGAGGCCAGGTAGTAGCCGGCCAGCGCCACGATGATGTTGTACAGGTTCCACACCCAGGTGGTCATGATGGAGCTCGAGTTGTCGGTCACGACCTCGATGAAGGAGGACTGGAACAGCTTGTTGCCGTAGAAGAAGACATCGTTGCAGAACCAGGCGCCAGCAGTGGCGATGATGCGGCCGCCAAAGTACTTGAACGTCAGGCGCAGCGAGTTGATGTCGTAACCCGTCACGTTGGCCTTCTTCTTGGCGATCTGGAGCTGGCGGGAGGCATAGGGCATCTTGTAGGCACGATAGTATGCAAGCCACAGAGTGCCAACGGCGGGGATAGCGAACGACAGGCGGAAGACGACCTGGGTGCTCTGGGTGCCGTATGGTGGGTTGCCGTCGCCGTGGTGGAAGATGAGCAGCAGGATGATCAGCAGCGCCTGGTTGGCAAGCTGACCCCAGCCCTGCATCAGGAAGGCAGAGGTGACCTTGCGGCCACGGTGCAGACGATCCTCGCGGGTCGAGACCTTGCCGGCTCCCACCGCGTTCTCCATAGACGACGTGGCGGTCATAGGG
The DNA here is from genome assembly GCA_014850475.1 of Cryphonectria naterciae. NCBI lineage: Eukaryota > Fungi > Ascomycota > Sordariomycetes > Diaporthales > Cryphonectriaceae > Cryphonectria > Cryphonectria naterciae. The sequence goes on along the minus strand of JACWST010000179.1, from coordinate 51,270 downwards.
TACTCGCCACCGACACCGAAGGAGTAGATGAACAGCGACCAGGCGTAGCAGATGACCCAGCCCTCGAGGCTGGTACCCCAAGACGCAGTCAGCATGATGAGACCGAGGACCATGATGAGGGCGTCCTGGATCAGACCCCATCGACGACCAACCCAGTCTCCAATAAGCTGTAATGGGGGACGGAAACAAAAAGAGTTAGCAAACGCCCTTATTGCCTTTGTGTTGTGTATCTTCTCCACACGGGATTATGGAGGCAAAGGGTTCACTTACACCAACAGCGACCTGACCGCACATGATACCAATGATCTCCAGGTATGTGACGGCGGCAATCCAGTTAATGTTACACTCTCCGTCGACGGTTTTGGTGCCCCAGCAGTCTTTCCAGTTGTCCGTCTTGGCAAAATATGAGCTCAGGTTTCCGATGGAGAATAGGACGTAGCCCTCCAGGCCGAGTCCAGCACCAGGCAGGATCGCATTATGCCAGTACCAGCTGAGGGGGCTCAGGGGGTCCTTCTTGAACATGCGGCCAATTGTGGACAGCTCCTTCTTGGCCTCCGCGCTGTCGACCTTGTTGACGAAAGAGATGCGCTGCTTCCACGGCAGGTCGGCCCAGTAGACACCCTCGGGGGTATAGGAGTCATCTGGGTGAGTGAGGTAGCCGAAGATCTCACGCTCCTCCTGGGAAGTCAGGCCATGGTGTGTTGGGAACTGGTAGGTCTCGTCGCCGGTCGCCGGCCCGTGAGGCACGGGAATCTGGCCGACCGACGGCGGGTGGTGTCGCTCGTGCTCGAGATACTGCGACATCTCTACAATGGGTGTAGGAAAATGGGGTAGAGAAGATGTTTGTGCGTGCGCGTGTGTGCGTGCGCGTATGTGTGTGTGAAGAGCTTACTGAAAAGCCTCACAGAGTGCGGGAGAATGGGGAGGGGGGCGATGGAAACCGCACAGGAGTGTTCTGTTTCCTTGCAGAGCTCGAGAAAGAGGACGCAAGATGATGTGAGATGGAGGAGGAGGAGGAGGAGGAGGAGACAGCTTTTTAAGAGAGACTGGCTGGGAGGCGGTATGCCAGAAAAATGCAGGGAAAACTAGTCGGGTCGAGGAACCTTGCGGATGCAGCCACTGCGGCTTCCACAGCTCGATGATCCTGGAGGGGTGTGCGTGGGGCCTGGCGAGCCTGCTAGTCCTGCGAGGTTAAAGATCACAGCACAGGGGGGTGGGGGGTCCCACCAGTGGTGGGCGGGACAAGACGACTAGAAAAAATCGACAATTATGGGGACAGCGCCGGTCGGAAGAGCTGGCTAGATCGAGAGGAGTGCGCCACGAAGGCGAGACCAGATGTGTGGAGACCTTGTGATTGAGGAATACGATGCGTGTGTAGGAGAAGGCGTTGGTCAGGCGGGAAAGTTTTCTGAAAAGGTCTCTCGGTCAGCGAAGTTAATCGAGCAGAAGGAAAGGAAAACAAATGGGGGTGGGATTGAAGGGCGTCTCACAGAAGAAGGGAAAGGGGAATCGGGGTGGGAAGAAAAGCTAAGATGAAATCTAGAAACAGAGTCCGGATGGCCGGAGAGGGACAAGTGGACGACGAGTGATGTCGGTTTGAGCCTAAGCACAAGCACAGCCAAATCGAAGGAGACGTACGAGTGAAGGAAAGAAAAAAAAAAAATTAATGAAGAAAAAAAAAGTCAAAAAAAAAAAAAGTTCCAACCGACGGCCGTGTCCGAAGCGTGCCTACCCTGAGAGACGGAAACATGAGAAATGGCTAAAACGTCTTCAGCATAGCACTAAGTTTTGCGGCATGTACTATGTAGCTGTTGCTAGTAGCGACCATGGTGGTTGGCACTCACGACCACCAAGCTCTGCCGAGAGAGGTTAAGCTTTTTAGTAACATGTCCTTAGCAGGTATACATAAATTTTCATGCTGCCACCACCATAGTAGTCATCGTCGGTGTCCCCTTCTAGGAGCCGTAGCGCCTGGTGCAGGTCGAGGTGGATGGATCAAGGCTGATGTTGAAGCTTACCTTCTCAGCTGGTCTGGAGTGCTTTGGCCAGCTCCATCATGTCACAGGTTCTTCCCTTTTCAGTTGCCATGTGCAATATATCCTGTCAATGTAGCACGCTGCCGAGAAACGTGCTCTCAATGGACAGTTGCTATGGCACGAGTGGTCTCTAATGGGGTCTAAACCGGCCCGAAGGATCACCGAGTGCCCCATCCACAAAGGCTTTGATATCACTTGCTACCACTACGTACGTACAGACTATTAGTAGTATGCTACAGACAGGCAGACCTTGGACGTCAGAGGGTTCACCTCCTTCAGGACGCATTCGGTTGATTCTAATCAGCCCCGAACATCTGGGTAAGACCGCAGCATCCGGTGCCTACCAGCTCCTGAGTGCGAGGTAATAGCTCGCTTGAGATATGGTTGGCTGCATCACGATCCAATGTCCACCTGCCTTCGAGGTTTGGTTGGTGGACATGGGTTGCCTTGGCAGCAGGGAAGGAGAGTACCCTGACCTCATATCGCGGTACATATTAAGCTTGTCAAGGCCCCAGATGTTGGAATGATTGTTCCTCGTCGACGGCTTGACGTAAAGCCTCCACACATGATCTCTCGTATAAATTTGGTGAATGTGTGTGTCGATAGAAGGGGGATTAAAAATAAAATAAAAAGATGGATGGGTACTGACCACGGACGGATCAAACCTGCGGATCTGTAGGTACCCATGCCCCTCTGTCTACAATACGCATACGTATAATACATAATACTTCTCGAACGAGGGGCCCTCCCCTGGTCCCTTTCCTGCGCCTCCCGCACGCCCCCGTCTGCCATTCTTGCCTCTTCTGGCTGCGGCTAAGAGGAGGTGCGCATCCCTGGTGGGTCTCTATGAGGAAGGACCTCGGGAGTGGGGGCCCTGACAGGGGTGGGCCACGGTTTCCCCCATATTCAGGAAGCCAATAAGAGCTCGCGACACCTCACACGTGCGACAACGACAGGACGTCCGCTCTTCTCCACTCTTGACTTCATGCCTGCTTCTCTACCGCCTCACCTCTCTGTCTATTGATGCTCACGCACACCACCACACGCACACGCATACACTGGTGCTACTATCGTATGTACTATAGTACAGTGCATACCGATGGACCTCGTCGTTTCAGCTACTCCGAGGACCGAGAGAGTAGAGAGAGAGAGAGAGAGAGAGAGAGAGAGAGAGAGAGAGAGGAGGAGATGTTTTGCCCAGGTGCCAAGCTGGACCTCTCCACGAAACTTGCACGACGGATATCAGACCGATCACATCTTTACCGTTCTGCCAAGAGGCCACAAAGCTTGACGATGAGCCGCAACATGCCCAATTCGACCTAAGTCGACGGCATCGTGCAGGTCCACGACGTCCGCGGCCCGTTTTCAGCGACGGTGCCTCATTCCCAACCGTCTCGAGGCCCCCGTCTCTGCTCGCCGCTGAACCTATGTCGCCTACGTGGTGTCGACCTCCATGGGGCCGGCGTCTCCCCGTGTCCTCTCACCTCTGAAGCAATCCCTGTATCTCTGGATATTGCAACAAGATACCGACGCATCAGGTGCTTCACCGAGCCCACGTTCTTCGGCGTAACTTCGCTCTGAGACACGGCCGCCAGACTATGCCCCGGCGGCCTCGACTATTTTATATCCACCGCGCGCGTCTTACCATATGACAGTGGCCAACATGGGACCGAGCTCGGTTAGGTCACCGAACACTCGGGTCTGGTGGACAATGTGAACTTCCCTAGAGAAGGGGGGGTCCCTGCCATATTTTGCTCTCTTGTCAGGAACTACTGCAACAGCAGGCATCGGTATACGGACGCAACGTGGGCGTCGCGTCCTGCATTGGCATGTTGCTCCAACTGGGATGGACATTGTTCATACGCCCTACCTCCCGGTTCTCGTCGGCCTTCCGTTGCTTTAACGAAAGAGAGAGACCCCTCCCCTAAAGAAAATACGAAGTATACTCGTCACGCGGTTCTGAAACCCTCGCACTGGTTTCATGGGTGTGAGCAAGGTCACAGCCACAGCTTCTCATACCTCCTTACCTCTGTCCACCGCAGTAATCAAATCTCTCCGCCAACACCCGAGCTTTCGACCCGGGCCTGGACGAGTCAGCTCCTTGTACGGCCTCAAGTTGTCTCGTCTGTAGTTCTGGGCCCAACAGAACATTGCACGGCAGCACTCTTGCGACCCAACATTTGCATCTTGCATTAGTGTGCACCAGCAGCCACAGGCCCTGGCGCGCAGGATGTGCCATGCGAGATCCTCCTACTCCATTCCCAATCTTACTTCCTTTGGCACCGTCTTACTGGATGAATGAATCCAGCAGGTCCGTCTCGGCCTGTCCGAGGGCAAATCAGGCCTCCACCCTGACGAGAATGTTCAGGACCAGGTGAGTTCGCGGCCGACTTATTGGAGGCATGGCACCACATCTGTGCATGAGTGGACTTTTGATCGAGCCCCCATCTCGGATATCACCCGGTAGCGACGACAGCATCGGGACTGCTCAGAGGAGGCTCTGCTATCTTCTGGATATCACTTTTCAGGCAAACAAGTTGGGTATTTTCCATGATTTGTACGTAATGCTCGTGTCGACAGGGTCCTTCGTAGTCGCATTGATACTCTATTTCCCAGAGGCAGGCGGGAAACTCGGGCTGACATGCCCAATTCGTAAACGAAAACACTCAAACGGCACCGATGAGTTGTCCAAGTCTCTTGTAGCACCATACCCACACGGCCTTTAGCCATATATATCATACATGCCTTGCTACAAACCGCGAACAACAGCACCTCGTAACAATATCGACGCCAGGCCTGTCCCTTCCCAGCTGGCCCTGGGGTTTGGATACAGGAGTGGTCCGAGGAACCTTTCAACTTAGCTTTCAGTCAGCCTTTCTTTCACTCCACTACGACAGATGGCTCAAGGTTCACAAGATCTCCCGATCCAGTTTCCCCTTTCGGTGAGCCGTGACCTCGTCTAGTGGAACGTGGTGTTCCACTTTCAACACCCATTGACGGGGAGAGAAGAGGGCGAGTGGGAGGGTCACTTGCCCCATGTGTCTTACAGAGCTGTTATGCATTCCCCACACATGATTCTACCTAACTAGGTAGAGAAACTATGGTGTTCTGCAGGTAAACTGCAGTTACTTACCACAAAACAACTCCAGAAGCGAAGCGAAGCGCTGACCGCATCACGGGTGAGTGCGTGTTGTCTATTCGGCGGAGGAATATCTGTTTCCCCTCTAGCAGTCGATAGGCTGAAGCGCAGCCTGGGGAGCCTTGGCCTGCGCGCTGGCCGTGGCTGGAGGTTTTCTGGCGGGGGACGAGGAGGAAGGATACCTGTAGCCGGCTCACAGTCTATCAGAGAAATCCCTTCTTGTTTCATGCTGCATGCTGTCTTGCCAGGTGGGATGAGCTTCATCCAGGCAAGACTTCTGCCATGCCTTTGTCGTGATGAATGTGAATGAAGCAAACAATCTCCAGCTCTCGTCTCCTGGGGTGGGGTCTCCGACTTGTACACCGTGCCTGAGTTCTCAAAATCACATGCCAAACGTTAATAGAGGTTCAACAGCTTCGGGAGGGACCGATCGATTCAAGGCAGGTCCCGAAAGGCTATTAGTTGTAAAGCCGTTTCGCCGGTGCATTAACGCTTAATCGCTGTGATTCCCATCGTCCAGCGCCTCGTCCTCATCCAGCCTGTCCTCGCGCTCCTCGAGCTCGTCTGGGTCCTCCTCGGCCTCGCCGTTATCCTGGTCCTCTTCATCCTCGTCCTCCTCTTCCTCCTCCTCCTCCTGCGCTTCCGCCTCATCTTCGTCCTCATCGGGCACGGACTCGGGATCAGAGGCGTCATTCAGCTCGTCGTCGACGTCTAACCTCGCTCCACCCTCGCCGCTGCCGTCCGTCCTGGCCTTCTTTGCACGGTGCTGGCCTCCTGCCGCCGAGTCTGCGACGGAATTCACCGTGGTATCGGCGCCCGCCATTGTGGTGTCGCCGTCCGTCCCTGCCATCGATACATCGGCGCTGGTCCCGCCCGAGCCCTTGGTCACCTTCTTGGAGGCAGCTACCTTCTTACGGTAGGCAGAACGCTTGGTCGTTTGTGTCTCATTGAACTCTGCACCGCAGGTCAGTCAGCCGGTCATCGGGTAAGCGGTCCGTACAGGAAGCAGAAATATGGTAGACCAGATTGGGAGAGGAGGCTAGGGAAAAGGTTTGGCGCACTGTTGAACTCGGCCTCCACGCGCTCGCGCATGAATCCGTACTCTATGTCGTCGAGTGCCCGGAATACGTCAGCGGGCATGATAGTCTTCTTGCTCTGGAGCGCCGTGACTTCATTGGCCCTAAATGTGTGTGTCCAATGTGTCAGCTCGCCCACCCGCGGCGCGCGACTACCTTGAGAATTTCATGTATGTGATAGGTGACAGGACGTACGCATTTGCGAGGTGATTTATAAAGACCGTGGCGCTCTTGGTCATGGCGAGGATCGCGTTTGCTTGTATCTGGGTGTTGGGCGGGAGGACGCCCTTGGCGAGGCGGGTGATGATGGATTTTGGTAACTGTAGCTCCTAGAGGCAGAGAAGGGGGGAGAGAGGAGGCGTCGTGTTAGCGGGAGCGCATGTTCCTCTCCAGTGGAAAGGGTAATTTTCTACCCATGCATACCTCGATTGGGACGGTGACGGCCTCCTTTGGGTGGCCACCGGGCCCGCCGCTCTTGTCATCCTTCTCCTTGCCCTTATCCGACGACGGGGTCGTCTGTGAGCCGCCACCGCCGACAGAAGGCACTGACCCGGACCTGGGGTGGAAGCCCACGGCATCTGCGCTATGGGCGGACCCGGGCGGGGGCAGACTCGGAGGCGGCATCGAGGTGTCCATGGCTGGGAGAGCGAGGGCAGGAGAGGGGACTGGCTTGGGCGCTGGTGTGGAAATGGGTGCTGAGGTGGAAGGGTCGTCTTCTATAGGTCTGAATCTCGCGCTCGAGGAGGCTGAGGCTGGTGCTAATGGTGCTGGAGCTGGAGCTGCTTCTTCGCCCCTGCGGGCCAGGTCGCTCTTGCGCGGTGGCATGGCGTCTGTTGTTCGACCAGAAGCGGTCTTTCGTTGTGGTGGTAAGGGCGATGGTGGTGGTTGTCGGGCGTCGCAAGCAGGCGGGCCGAGCTGCACCGCAGAGGAGGGGGAGGGGCGAGATGCCAAGGCGAGTTTAGGGTCCTTGCACTGTTGGCACAGTAGAGACAAGCAGGTATAGCTGTCTATAGTTGGTTGACGAAAGAGGTGGCCTGCAGGTTAGAATAGTCAATTGTAAAAATGAACATAGTCAGCACAGGCTCATGTCGTGAAGATGTGGGCACAGTCGTTGTCGAGATGATTAGAGGCTATGGGAACAAACTTGTGCCTGCGCAGTGCTGAAAATTTACAGAAGCTTTTGCGTACAAACGCGACGCGCCTTGGGGGTTGGTAGGTGGCTGGCAGGGATAAGGCAGGGGGGCCAACGCGCAGAGAGGCGCCTCCAAAGTCCCATGCACGCCATACCATAGTATGTTGCACAGTAAAAAGCGGCTGAGGTCAGCAAGTGCCCTGTAGCCCCTCTATAGTCCTCACTCTAGCATAGGCTTGAACAAGTCCTCAACTTCCCTTCTTCTTCTTCTTCTTTTCCTTTTTATCTTTTCATCCTTACCCAACTTCACATGAGATCCTATACACTTTGTGTCTATGAAACCCACATAGCCAGTCTATTTTGTCTGGCCAACCTTTAGACATATCGATCTAAGATGAACACCAGATCTCCCCTTTCTAGAAGGGATGAATGAGCCAAAGTCACCTTTTCTTGAGGCAAGTTCGGTGTGTACTAAAGTAACCAGCAACCGCTTAACAAGTGAAGTGACCCACATTCTCTATCTGCATCAAAGGAGATAAGCCTACTATAATTTTCTTAACACAGATGATCTGATTTTCATGTTGATTGCTGCCTGGTCCGACTATACATAGTTATACAGAGCCAACAAATCCTACTTCCAGCTGCGTCAAGCTGTCGTGAGCTTTTTGTTCTCCTTCCAAAACCCGTGCACCCGTGGTCCTGCCCACAGAGACATCTATCTATAGATGCTAGTGATGTGCACAGGTCAGGAGACAGGAGCGCAGCTAAATAATCGAGAATACGATAACAGACAAGACTTGCAAACGCAGCGCACTTTGCAAGCGAGGAGGAGCATTTTCGTGTGCATGCACACACACAAACTTGTGAGAGAAAAAAAGAAATCAGATGTGCCACCCAACCTCTGTCCGTTGATCCCTCCCTGCAAGTATTGGGTATATCCATCACACTTGTTTCCCCCTTCTCGTGGCTTCATAAACACATAAGGAAGAATAAGAAAGAAGGAGAGAGTTGAGTCCATTGTCAATTTCGTTTATTTAGTTCTTCCAGATTGCGCATTGCCATCCCACCTGGAGATGGCCTTGGGGTAAGGGTGATGTGTATGAGGGGGGTCCAATTGGTGAGATGAGAAACACATAAGGTTTGGGCTGCTCCACAGTACAGTGATAGCAGACGACTGTGTTGGCGGTGGCAACCCTGTCGTGTCCAAGCTTTCTCTCCGTAAGGTCTGGCAGAGTCTGACTGCCAGGATGACAGGAAAGGTCTTCAGTGCTACGGCTAACCACCAATAAGGTGAGCCTGAGGGTTTCTCATTCATCCCAAGTGTGAAAAGGTTTTGAGCCAATGTTGACGTCACTGCAGAAACAATGCTTCCCGACTCGGCTTTGGAAGGATAGGAATCCCTGGATATCGATGCGAATATTCATCCGTCCGAGCTTGACACCTCGTCCAATAATGCAGAGCGATTATCATACATGATGAGACTGGCTCAGTTGAGATGACCCATATCGTCGCAAACCATGGTTGATTCTGTCGCCAGCTTTTTTGGGTGAAGTATGCCGTCCCATATGACCGAATCGATTGGAAGGGGTTTCAGCCGATTGCACGCCCGATCTCGTCTGGTCGGACGAGGGGTCGTGGGGACAAGCCTCCGTTGCCATCAGGCCAGTCCCTCGAGAGTGAGAGTCGCGGTGGTGGCGGCGATGAGATGGAACAGCCCCTCGAGCGGCTCTGGTAGCCCTCATGTGAGTATCTGTACTCGTCCGCATCCGAGTAGCGGACGCCGTCCCCGAGCCTGTGCAGGCTGGAGCTCGACCTCGAGCTCTTTTGTCGCGTGTGTGCCTGTTGCGGGGCGCGGGGTGGCTTGTAGAGCCGGGAGCCCTGGCGCCTGGGGCTCTGGATAAAAGGGACGTCACCGGGAACAGCCTCGTCGGTCAGGCCCTCTCTAGCGTTCGGAGCCCTGGCCTGGATGGGGGTGAAGGGGAGCTCCTTGTCGAAGCTCGTCTTGCCGCCGTCCCAGCTGCTCTGGCCGTAATGGCCGGGCGTCGACGGTGACCTGGCCCACTGCTCCTCGGACCTGCGGGCGTACACGATCACGCTGGGCGGCTTCTTTGACGAGCTGGTCGACTCCTGCTTCTGGTGGCCCCTGCTGTTCTGGTCGGAGGACGAGGCGGGCGGCGCAACATGACGCTGAGGGCCGTCCCCGAGCGCTTTCTCGTTGCGGTGGCCCTTCCAGGTCTCGATCTCGTCGTCCCCGATGGGCGTAATGCCGCGGCCGAATAATCTCGAGCGTCTCCGCCGGTAACGCAGGCACGCCCAAATTCCTCCGGCGAGCATGATCAGGCCGATGGTAGACAATACCGTGCTGAGGATGATGACAGTTGACCGGTTTATGTCGCTGGACCCGCCCTGGCTGTCCCCTATGCCTGTGGTCGCAGATGCTGCCGCTGCGCTGCCGCTGCTACTACTATCACTACTCGTGGATGTAAAGGTGCTGCTTGAGGCGGAGCTGAGTGTAGAGGCGTAGGAGGTCTGAGCAGCGACCACAGTAGAGGTTGCCCTGGTGGAGGTCACAGCCGCTGTGCCCGAGGCCGAATGTGTGGGTATTGCAGGGATGGGTGATGGCACATCGCGTGGGCCTATTGTCGAGTCGCTCCCAAGTTGGGAGGCGGGCAGATCTTGAGGACTCATGAGAGCGCCGTGGACCTGCTCTACAGCATAGAGTCAGGTTAGGATTGCTTGCATGGAGCCGTATGTCTCTGAAGTCGCGGTCTAGTTTCGATCGAGGCTGCCGGACCAAGCACCCGCCTTATTTTGTGGCCATCGGGCATCAAACTAATATTTTGTCTCGTCAATATCATGAGCTCTGCCAATGTGCGGCCGTCGTTCAGTGACCCAGAGCGGCCTGCAATAATACATAGTAATGACCAACATCTCGTTACAACATATGGACCGTGTTGGCCAAGTACAGTATTATCGTGTAGACAAGTAGTGGTATCATGCAAACCACACCCCCCCCCCCCCAAAGGAGTCAAGTGAGCATCATGTAGACCGTCACCAACTCATCAGACCGGCTGCCGATGGAGGATCAGGGTCTTGTTTCGAGAGGATCTCACAGAGGTTGCCGCCTTTCGGGTTTGGCCAGACAGACCCTCCGTTCACCATCACGACGGCGATGCAGCCGATGAATCATACGCAAGCAAGAACGACGGAATGGAGGATGAGCAGACACGGAGCATGAAGGAAGTAGCAAGACTAACCAGCTGAGCCAGCAATGATCCTCGGAAAATGTTGTTTTATCCCTTCACAGGATGAAAGAGGAACAGACAATGGTTGTGGTGGTGTAAGGGAGAAGAAAACGAGCGACAGATCCGGGTGTGGCTGCGCTCAGATCAAAGAAGAAGGAAGAAAAAGAAGAGGAAGAAAGATCGTGTCGTGAAGAGTTTCAATCTTGGGTCCAGCACAGCAACAAAAGATATCCAGGACAGGGCAAGCTGCCTCTATTAGACCTTTGTGACCACCTGCAGTGGCGAGGCGAGCGATGTATAGTCGATCACCTGCGCAAGCCGTCTAAGTGTCATATAACAAGGTTGGGTACGAGTCAAAAGGTCCTGACAGGGTCGACCCGGGCACCGAAGTGGCGTCGAGGACGAGGAGCAGAGGAGGAGGGGAGATCTTAGTATCCCACACACCTTCCAGCCTGCCACAGCACGCACGGTGGTGTGAAGCCGGGCAAGTCGGTGTGAGTCTAAGGGGGCCGCGTTGGTTCTGAACAGTATTAAGTAGTTTGCGTGAGGAAGAGGGAGGAGGAGGAGGATGGGCAAAGCACCAGCAGCCAAGTCCTCTGGCTGTTTCAATAGAGGGGGAGCTGTCGAGGTGGTGCAGCGGTGGGGAACTTGTGGGACGAGGCCCCATGTATCGTACTTTGGTAGTTGCGATGTACTGGGTGCGTATCGCACCTGCTGCTATCGTGCCACGACGGTACGTAGCGTGTACCACAGCACTACGATACTGTTAAAGTAACACCGCTAGAGGTATGGAATTCTCCTTCTGGTCTAGCGGCAGGGCCAGGGAAATAAGATATCTCATCAGACTCTTTGCTGTCAAACCAGATCCGACCGGCTTCTGGTTCTTGCTATCGGTATCCAATGAGGTTCAAGGTGCTCTGGTGGGTGGCAGCTCTCACTATTGTCCACCAGTCTGGTTACTTGGTTGGGCAAAAACTTTTGAGTTCTCTCTACGCCCCAAGCAGTGTACCACTGGTCGGCCTGCTACATAGGACATGAAGCAATACATACACACAGTAGTACTAGTAGTACATACGATGGCCTGTGTATCGAGTGGTAGTGACGATGGAGCCGTTTGTCCTAAGCCGGCACAGACCCTCTCTGACGCGTGAAGGATTGACACAAGTAGCAAGGATAGACCTGGGTCCTTTCGATGGTCCCCCCTGGCGATCCGATCAAGAGAGGCGTAACATAGTAAGTCCCTCTCTGTCGGTTCCACAACCTCTCAAGGGACCCCCCCCCCCGGGATGCGAGACTTACACCGAACAAATCCTCGAAGTGACTTGTCGAGACAATCTTTTGCGTAAATACCCCCCTTGGGCATCACGCCGCCGCCCTCTTTGCCCGCTATTACAGCTCCTAAGAATATCCCATTTTGGTCCTATGGCTTGATCGACTGAGGGTGTTCAGAGGACAGCCAGTGTCTGCCTCTGCTTGAGGAATTTGGAGCATGCAGGCTGGTGACAAGCCTCGTGGGCTAGCTGCTTCGGTCAAGGATCACCGAGGATGCCAGCCAGGTTCAAGCGGTGCCAGGTTTAAGCGGTGCCAGGTGGCATCCGCGCGTGTGCCAGCAGCAGCTAGACCAGCTGGCAGGTGGAAGTGCCTGCAGGTGAGGTCGCATGTGTAATTTTATTTCCATGACCAATGGCAGACTCTAGCGACAACTTGAGCTTGTTTCTTTTTTCTTGTTTTTTCTCTCTTGTTTTGTTTTTTTCTTCTGCCAAGCCAAGCCCACTGTGTGCCATGCAGGTCACAACTCACGACCCGGATTGGGAACACCGATGCGAAGAGTCCACATAGTAGCAGCAGCAGCAGCAGCAGCAGTGTCTGAGCGCAGTATAAAATAAATAAAAAAAGGAAAATAATAGTACCGCCGAAATAGTGGAGTAGCGGACCTCTCTGTGTGGCTCTTTGCAGCCTCGACCGGACCGGGAGGGTGTGCGTCAGAGGCGAGGAGCCTATTTGGTGCCTGATCGGATGTTGCTGTTGGTGGATGGACAATGAGGAGCCTGAGGATTCAGCCTGCACGTACGGAGCCACTGCAGAGAGAGAGAGAGTGTGTGTGTGTGCGTGTGAACCGCCCCGTTGCAGGTACGCCAGCCACGCACGCCGCCTCACCAGCCAACAGCCTCATTCACCGACTACCCACCACCATGACATGTTTCCTTAGTATATGACAGCTCACACATCATGCCGTGGCCGGAGCGGCTGCGAAGCGGACGCAGCTTGGCTGTCGTCTATGCCTCAGACATCAGCCGCATTTGGATCTGACGGCAGGAAGACCACCGCTCTTCTTGCAAAAGGGGGGCCAGCCATGAACCATCATTGATACTGCTGTTGGGACAAGGTGCCTCCTCCTCTTGAAGGGAAGGAAGGCTAAAAGCAAAACAGGCGTGCGTGCTTATGGACAATGGCGGTGACCAGGTAAGCGAGACCCATGGTCTGTCTAACCTTGAATATACTGTCCCATCTGCTTCCTTTTCTGGTGATGCTGGATGAGGTAAGGAACAGCTTTCTGTTCGTGATCGGACGGGATGACCTGGGCAGGGAGAAGCTCGGATCGGCCTCTGCCGTCCCCAGGGTACCAAAGAGTCCCGAGGATAAAACACACCCCCTCCACGGGATGTGGATAAGAAGGCGGTCCACACGGCCGATTTCTCCGCACACAACTCCGTAGTAGCGTGTTTTACGAGGAGGAGTACTGCTGCACGGTGGGCTCACGGCGCCTGGGGCTCTCTCTGCAAGAGAGCTGACTGACTCAAGGGGGGGTTGGAATCCTTTACGCGCAGACGAGCCCAATGCTGGAGGGGGAGGGGGGACTTCCTCATTTGGAATACCGAGAGAGCCGACCTGCATTCGTGGTAAGCAGCTATTGGACGCGACCGTTAGGATTTTTCTCGTATCCAGAACTCTCCGTCTGTATGTGTGTGTGTGTGTTATGTGGTAAATGATATGTCGATCCCCTGAAAAAAAAAATAGAGAAGACGAGCTGCTGCTGCAAGGTACGGTGTATACGGGCATGACAGAAGCTCGGTCTGGACTGCCCTCCCTCCAGAACCAAAGGCCGGTCGATGCTGACCATCATCGTCTGAAGATAGGGCCTTCAGGTCCCGCATTCCCAAGATAGGCTCGTGGTGGTGTTGACGATAGTGGTGATGGTTCAGGAACCAAAAGTACGGGGGGCCACTGAGATGTGGGCCGTGCCTTGATCTGGCTCCGAAGCTACTCTGGACAGAGTAGAGAGGGCCGAGGGTGGTCGCAGTATGAGGTGCCAAGATGAGCGGCGCGTGCAGCTGCACGGATTTTGGCAGCCATCACATGAGGGACTGAATGTAACGCTGGTCTGTCTGGTACTACGGGCCCGTCTGTGGCCTCGTCAATCTGTACAACATTTGGCAGCATGCGAGGAGGCAGCCCGTCAGTCAGTCAGTGGCCATGACTACCGGTACAAAGATATGATCGTCATTGATATTCGGTGATGCGACGTATCGTCGGAATAACTTTTTGGTTTCTTTCCTTCTTGCGTGCTCTGGCAGTCTGGTCCGTTTCCACATCGGCTATCAGATCTCACATCGATAGTCCGGAACTTCCACGGACGCCGTTGGTGTAGTTAGAGGCTGTGATGTTGAAGGGCCACGGAGGAAAGGGTCACTATCTCCAGAAGTAGGGGACTTGACGGTGGAGCTGTGAGTAGAGCCTGAAAAGGGCCCGCTGTGTTCCTGAGCACAGGCCACACAGCACAGGGCCCAGTACAGTAGATGAAGCAGGCACGGCAAGGACAGGGCGTTATGGAACTTCCCGCTATCAAAAGATCCTGGACCCTGGCTCTTCTCTCATCCGTGCATAACCACGCAGCCACGGTCTTTGCACACACACATTTCTCAACTTGAGACCTTGACCAGACGGCAGGCGCATCCGCCGCACCATCCAGTGCCGTGCCAACTTTGTGTGCCGTGCTGTGCTGTCAAGTCCCGGCGTGTCTGAGCAAGATCAGATCGTGCATGGCATAGCCGTGGTGACACAAGGGCGGCACGCAGATGAGCTTGGGGCTTGGTGTGTGTGTGTATGTCTTTTTCCCCCTTTCCTTTCTTTTAATTCTTTGGCTGGGATGATTGCTTTTGTTTTCTGCCGAGACACACAACCGTTTTTTAGATGAGACGACCGCGCCAGTTCTTTTGGGTTGCTTCCTTCTTTCATCTCTGGGACATACGGTGTGTCTCGTCTTGACTTTGGGGAGATGAGATGAGATCACGAGTTCCCTTTTTTGATTGTTATCGTCTCCGCCGCGTTGAAACGATCTTACGTCTGCAGGCCGCGTTTCGGCGAGCGGGGGTTGAATCGCAACACACGGCACTCATACAACCGAGGACGACCAGGGTCACGATAACGAGGTGAGCAGCGCACGCAGCACACCATTCCCCTCTCCCAAGGCATGTCGACCCGAGGGTCCATGAGAGTAGGGATCAAGTTTATCCCACGCTGGCAGGCCCTTTCATCAATCTGGAACCCATCGCAGACCTTTCTTGCTCCGGCTGATGGGAAACTTGTCAGACCAGGGGGTGGGGGGGTATTGGCGGCCTATACTTGTCAGGCTCCCTACCCCAATGTTGTCCTGATACTATAGCGTAGCTTTCCCCTCATAATGGCTGGCAAGCTTGGATCAGAAAAAGTCTTGCAAGGTCTGGGTCCTACAGAGCTGGACTTCCACGCAACCCTTCGTCTCGACCCGCTTGCGGTATGCACCCGCTGTCTGTGCGATCGGTCCACTGTTCACGATCACCCCCCAGGTAAAGCCCATGTGCGCCCAGGCCGGGCATGCAAGATACACTTTCGCCCAGGTGTTTCCGTTTGGTACCATGGTACACTTTCGACGGACCTTCTGACCCAAGGCACTAGAAAGAGCAAGTAAAACCGCCCTGGGCTCTGCAACCCCTTCCATCGCGCGATGGGGGCGTGAGCTTTTGTTCACCCACTACAGTATAATTCCCAATGTCACGCTGACCCAACAGACCATTTTACGGGGAAAGATGCTACACAGCACATAGTATAGCCAGGATCCTTCGCTCTTTGAGGGACGACGCCTTTAAGTGACAGGTCGATTCCGAGCGCCTCTCACGAGCAATAAAATAACGAGAACCTGCGATTACTCGTATACAGTACAGTACAGTACTACTAAATGATACTGCACACTGGAGCGCGCTGTACGAGACGGCATGCGGCGGCCCCACATCCTGCATAAGCACCAATGCAGGGCCGAAACAGGCGCTGAAGGGCTGGTGCCAGGCACGCTACAGGCAGTATCGCTGCTGAAGACCTCCCGTGCCTGACACTCTAGAACTTGTACTGTAGTGTATTCAGTGGTCTACTAACTTACTCATGGCCACCACTCTTTTCCAGGCCCCGGGGTTTGGCGATTCCCCCAGCATACCAATCGTCACTACTACATACTGTACGAAAAGAATCCCTCACATCTTCACCGCTCTTTGTTGGTTCCCCCTGCAACAACATCAATTTCCATCAAACATTCTAGACACTTCGATCTAATTTAAACTTTTTCCTTCCTTCTGTTGGAGAAAAAAACAAGGTAGAAAGGGAAGAATTGACACGGCACCCCGTATTTTGAGGTCTTCCCAGGCGGAATGGCACGATCTGATTCGACCAAGCCCCCGAGGCAGCCGGCGGACTGCTCCCAAGTCACCGCCAGGTTCGCCCCTCCGCGGCCAAATGATGATAAAATGGTGTAGTGTGGTTGGTGGCACACTAAAACCTGATGATGGTGGTGGTCTCGCAGGCTTCGAATCAGAGATCAACGATACACTTTTCATCCCATCACGTGCTGGGCGGGGCAGGAGGGTAATCCTACCCCTCAGCTCTCGCCAAGGCACGAGCTGCAGAAGTTAGCGCCTGGCTTTGCTCCCCAGGACTAAGTATGCAAGGTACGGATTTGGGAGGAGATCCAACTCTCTCTTCTTCTCAGCTCGAGACGGCCGACTATTGGGGCCCCCCCTTCCCCCCCCTTCCCGGGCCTTCACACACACATACACACGCACACACGTGTCTTGCCGGGGGGACTAATGTGTCCTTCAGTTTGGTTCCGAACTTTAGGGATTTCCAGAGCAGATGCCGAAGAAGCAATACCACGTCGTGGCCAAATCTGTCAAGGCCGATTATATCACCTTGCCTAACGAACGGTCTAGGGGCAAAAACCATGCAAGGTTTATAGTTAACGAGGAGATATTATTATAGCACACCAAGAGAAGCCTCGTTGGCGTGTGTGGGAGAAAGAGAGAGAGAGAGAGAGAGAGCCCAACACGTTGGTTTGGTTCGTAGGAATCGTCCTTGGTCTAGCTCATCATGCTGCTGGGAGCAAGAGGCGACGACACCACCACCACCATGCCGAAAGAGGTGGCACCCTTTCTCCTTCTCCCTCACTCAGCACTATAGAGTGCCCTGCAAAGATCACACAGATGTCACGAGTCGCGCCCCTGCCCTAGATACAACGGGCAGGCAGAGCCTGGTCTTACCCCTTCAGAGCATTTTCTCGAGCGAGATCCGGAAGGACGGTGTCTGTGCCCCTTTGGTCGTCATAGCATCGTGACGTTCAAGCCCAGGAATTACAGGTCTCAGAGGATCGCTCACACCCCAAACTGTCTGGTCGAGACGGCCTTTTTTCGCCCATCTAATTTGTTCTGCCCTCTATGCGCCTGTGGCGCTGCCCCGCTTCCCCCGTCCAGACCTCAATAGAATCTGCTGCAAAATGAAGCAGATTGACCTGGGCAGAATTCCCAACGGACATGTCTTTTTCCGAGCCCTTGGAGCATTTGTCCGGGGAGCAGTCAAGCGGAAAGGAAGGCTGCCTGAACGGAACCCCTTGGGAATGACTCGACCAGTCGGCGCAGAAGTTTCTCGGCCGACCGTCACGTCGGTGCTCTTCATGTGGTGGGCGACGACCTTGATTTTCTTCGGTGCCCGAACCCGGACGAAACAAGGCTGCGACGCCCGCCAACACGCCATCAGGTTGGCTCTTTAGATCATCATGTCTCTCACATTGTGACACGGAGAGTCGGTGTGTGTGTTCACCGAGAGCGGTTTCACCCTCTGATGGAGGGTAAAGAGCTGAAAATTCTCGTTTCGCTACTGGATCTCTCTGATCGGGCAGCGTCGGCCAGGGAAGAGGCGAAGTTCTTGATTCTCGACAGGTAGGTAGGAAGGGGGAGGGGGGCTCACTTGGCCAACCAACCTATCACGATGCCTCTTGGGCTCGTCATCGAGTTGAAAGCAGTTCCAGCTGCATATTTTTTTCTCTGTCGCTCTATATGTTCCCCGAGAAAATAGCCGTCAAGCGCGGTGAAACGGTTTACTCCCACTCTCTCTCTCTCTTTCTTTCTCTCTTGAAGTGGTGGTGGTAGATGCTACTCTGATTTGCATTTGTCATCTCCTGGAGGAGGGTGACGATCCCAGCGGGCTCTCAGCTGTTCTTTGCATCTCGTCGTCGCATTTTCTCGGAAGTCCGACAAATGTGGACGCTGCTCGTCATCACCGCCTTCACAGAGCCCAAGCAGTACCTTGCTTGAAACCTTTTTCCAAACACTTGGTTAGTTTTGGATTCTGGTGATGAATGCTAAGTAGTAGGATTCCAAGATTTTTGCAAACTGTTCCCGCTGTCGTGCGAAATATTCTCCATCCACCTCCCAAGACAGGTCTTGAAAAGTCTGTTCCAAGCCTGCTTTCTTGTTCCTTTCTATCAGAGACCTCTGTGTCTTCATTGTTGGAGATGCAGCGGCTCAACCGCCTAGCCGCGCTACCTAGATGATGCTCTCCACCAGTCCGCCCTTGAACTCCGTGCTGACATGCGTGGCAGCGGAAGAGGAGGGGGGGGGGGGGTTAAAACTTCTCAGCCGGCCTT
This sequence comes from Cryphonectria naterciae, assembly GCA_014850475.1. Taxonomy (NCBI): domain Eukaryota; kingdom Fungi; phylum Ascomycota; class Sordariomycetes; order Diaporthales; family Cryphonectriaceae; genus Cryphonectria; species Cryphonectria naterciae. The sequence continues at coordinate 32,697 of JACWST010000179.1, read as the reverse complement.
TTCTGATGTGAGAGGATGGACCTTGAGAACGAGAAGAAGATGAGTGGGCTGCGTTCAATAGTTGTGGACGATCAAAATATATTCTCAACTGTTTTTCTGGTTCGAGGAAGTGGTGGTGTAGAAGGGAAGGGGAAAGGGGGGTTGGGTGGGTGGAGAATGGACTGAGGTGAACCAAGCCAGCCACGTCCACTGTGAGCAGCGGCGTCATGCACTGAGCTGAGCGAATGCCACGGCTGAACGGAAGGCAGAAAGGAGGGTGGTTTTAAGAGGATCCCCGTCTCGAGATTGCCCCAATCGTCATGGATCTGATCGGAGCTGTCTGGGTGCAAGAAGGAAAGCCCAGTCGCCTCATTCAAGCCACCCACCATGGCAACTTGATCGGGCCGAGAGACCTTCAGCTAGGCTCTGCTAAAGCTGTCCGTTCCTGGACATCTTCTGCAGGCGACTGTGCATGAAGTAGTTACGCCACTCATGCGAACATAGTCGCCTTCAAAGTTGGAGGCTGTTTTAGCTTGCGCCAGACAAGTCACATTATTGCAACTAAGGCGCTGGTCGACTTGGGTTCGTAGATGCTATCACAAGGTCCAGAGAAGAATCGCTAGAACCATCGTTGCGTTCTGTGTTTACTCTATATTGCTTCATGCTCAACCTCGGAGGCACGTATTAACCACACCTACGAACACGCCTGCAGTCTGTAGACCAGGACCAGGACCAGGACCACCAACACCATACTCTGTTGCAGGCACTTGCTCTTGCTAGGCAGCTCTGCAGATAGAGAGACCAAAGCAGCATATCCTCAAGCGCATCGAGGGTAAACCAAGAATAACAGAAGAATGGCAATTCCCAGAGGCAACTGGATGGGCAGAAGCATCGAAATGATCAGTCATGCTCAGACCTGCTCAGATCGAGGATTACGATCCCAACACAGAGATCCTATCAGAACGGCGCAGTCCAGGACATCAGCGCCGCAAGGGAGTCTGAAGATGATGTCCCACGTAACAGAAGAAATACAGCCAGTGTGTCGCCTCACGAACTCAGCAGGTCTCGTACGCTCATCCCCCTTGCCGAACTACTAAAGTTCGTCTCGCCGCTCCGGCCGGACACTGTTCCCCTGCGGTCAGTATTTAGCATCAGCAGCGCGGCAGTGGCCTCCTGGTCCAGGTCACGCTCCTCCTGCAGCGGTCCCAGCGCTGGGCTCGTGAGCGCCGAGCCCGCAGCAGAGTGGTTGCTCGGCGCGTAGCTTGGCATCCCCCACCCGGGCCCGACGGCAGGCGATGTCGTTGCGCTATGGAAGCTGTAGTGCCTGTGGTGCTCGTACGACGGCACACCAGTCGAGATGGAGGCATAAGAGTCGTGTCGGCGGCAGTGAGCGGCTGGCGACATGTCGTTCTGCTGGTCTGCTAATGCAGACGACGTGGCGGTGTGGTTGGTCACCGCAGGGGGCAAGGAGGGTGGGCAGGTGATGGACGTCGGTGAGTGTGCGAGATCAGAGCCTGTCATCTCGACATCCGGCGGTTGTTCATCCTCTGCGCTGGCATCTTGCTGCTGTTGGTCTGCCTGGTCAGGACTATATGATTCCCGCTCAGAGCCGCTGGCCATCCCTGCCATCTCGATAGGTGTCTGGGGATCTCTCTGCGCCTTCAGTTTCTCGATACAATCCTGCAGATACCGGACATATTCGATCGATGCCTGCAAAGGTCAGCCAAAGGGGTTGCGATGGGGCGTTGGGCCGGGGGCTCCTCAGACTCACCTGGAGTATAGCCAACTTATGCATCTCCCCCTCACACGCCGGTATCATGCCCTTCAGCACGGCGAACTCCTCGTTCATCTTGGACCTCCGCCTCCTTTCGATTAAGCTGTGCGCCGTCTTCCTCGCGATCTTCCGTCCAGCGGCGCTTGTCGTGGACGGCTGCTTCTTTTTCGACGTTCCAGCTTCGCCCGCCTTTGGAGCCGCAGCGGCAGTGGCTTTCCTGCCTGGGCCCTTGCCGGCACCTGTCGCCAGTGCAGGCTCGGACGCGTGCTTTTTGTTCTTCTCCTCCAGCGCGCGGGGTCTCATCTGGATGATCTTGCGGGATCTCGCAGGAGGGGGCGGCAGCACGAATGAGGAGGCAGCAGCTGTGGTGGCGGACGATCGTCTCCTTGCCTTGACGGCCTCGCTGGGCTGTATGGGGTAAGACTTCTCAGGGGAAGCCAGGGACACGGGCGACTCTGGGGTGTGCATCTTGCTGCCACGCATGTCGCCGTCCTCAGGACCAGCTGACCGGCCCGCCTCGCCCGTCATGGCCGCCGGTGGCAGCTCAAAGGCCAACTGCAGGGAGGACAGCTGTTTGGTCCCGTCCTTGCCATGAATATCTGTTGACGAGGCTGGCGTCGGGGGCAAGGCCGTTCGGGGCATGTCTTGCTGCTCCTTTGGGCCACGAGTGGTGAGGTCCAAGTAGAGGACTGCGACGTGATGCGTGAAGGCCAGAGACAGTGAGAGCTGGAGGAAGAGAGACAGCTCAATTGCCCCCGTAGGTCGTCGTTACGTTGCGTTGCGTTATGAGTCTGTGTAACAAAGCGTCACGAGGCCCTAGGTTACCATACGATAACGTCTGGAGTAGAAGAAGGCACGTCTGTCTACCAACGCAAAGGGGATGTATGTGTGAAAGTTGAGAAGGAGGTAAGAGGGAAGGAGGAGGAGGAGAAGAAGAAGAAGAAGAAGAAGAAGAAGGAGAAGAACGGGAAATTAGACTGAACTTGACGATAATTAGAGAATATAGTAGTAAGAAAGAATCACACATGTGACTGTCATTTACTATCTTGAAAGGAGGGAGAAAAGACAGAAAACGGTACGAGCAACACCGAGTTCAACTTTTGACAATACGACCCTCCCCCCAATGGGCTCCAACTCAAACAGAGTCTTGGCCTATCATCTTTTTTCTTTTGGTCCCAAATCTTTTTTATCCGGAGCCCTTGATCCTGTCATCAACCTCGTGGTGAGGATTCTTGGGTGGGAGGAGAGACAGAGAGAGGGATGGTGGTCGTTCCCGGCAAGTGCTCGTGTGAGCAGCAGCGAATAGGCGTCGAGCATCACGCCTCGTGCTGTCCAGGCGGCGTTGAGAATGGAGCCGCCCTGATCCTTGACACACGAGGCCACCCGTCTCCTATGCAAGCTACGGTGCGCTACTACGCTTCTAGTACAGTATAAGATATGTCATGGCCATAGTAGTGTTCCCACCTTGTAGAAATTTATTGAGGAACGAAGCGGGGGTTTTGATTGAGGCGGGAGTTCTTCTGTTTCCTTTCTTCCCCTCCCCCACTCAGCAGCCCTCTCAGTTAACTTTTCAATCAAATAAGATTGTCTGAAGCCTACGAGACTAGCTCACATGTTCTGGAATAAGGTGGAAGAGAGAGAGAGAGAGAGGTTGCGGGTCTTCTTACACAGTTCTACCTTCGGTGTGCACAAGTGGCATATAATACCATCACCACTTCTTTAGAGCTCTTCTCAACAGGCTTCCCCAGATTAGCATGCAATTCGGGGTCTGACAGGAGGGTGGCACACATATACTACTACGTAGTAGCAGTTCAGCACTTGAGGCATGATGCGTATCAAGATGAACATTGGCTGGCTAGCGATTCCAGATAAGGCCACTTTCCAAGCTTCCTGACCTGAGAGGTGCCCACGTGCTCACCTGCAGAGGAGCAAAACCCCGGGTTCCTCCACAGCAGCCGTGACACTGCTCACGTGCTGCAACATTTATCCCAGAGCGGAGCAGCATCATGCTCTTGTGCTGCTGTACTGCTTTGTCACAACAAGAAACCCAAGTCATTCAGACCATTGTTGGCTGTCACGTGCCAATTAAAACCTTGAACTCCACACCTTCCCATCCCATCTTCAGAATCATCGATGAATGAGCTCTTGTGTTGTCGTCGGGACGACACCCCTGATTGATGGTGCGCTCAGACCTCATTGCTCGGATACTCGACCTTGGTGGTCGCCCCAAACTCTTCCTTCATGGTCCTCATGCTGACGAACCGACCCATGATCGCCGCGCTTCCCGCCTTGTCATTGGTGCCGGAGGCCCTTGCTCCTCCGAACGGCTGCTGTCCCACCACCGCGCCGGTGCTCTTGCAATTAATGTAGAAGTTGCCGGCCGCATTGCGCAGCGCATCCTCTGCAACCCTCACAACCTTGCGGTCGGCCGCAAACACCGAGCCCGTCAGGCCGTACTCAGACGTCGAGTCCACCAGCTCACACGCCTTGACGAACCCGTCGGCCTGGCTGTCGTCGTACACGTACGCTGTGAGGATCGGTCCAAAGAACTCGCTCTTCAGGTAAGGGTGCGCCGGGTTCGTGGTCTGGTAGATGGTGGGGCGCACGTAGTAGCCCTTGGAGCCGTCGTACTGGCCGCCCGTGACCAGCTCAAGCTCCTTGTCGTCCCTAGCGGCGTCGATGGCCCCGCTGAGCTTCTTGAAGGAAGCCTCGTGGATGACGGGGCCCATAAAGTTCTGCGCCTCCCATGGCACACCCACCTTGAGCTTCTCCGTCTCCGCGACCAGCTTCTCCTTGAGCGCCGGCCAGACGCTCTTGGCAACATAGAGGCGCGACGTGGCGCTGCACTTCTGACCCTGGAACTCGAAGGCCCCGCGCACCGTCTGCTTGGCCGCGTTGTCGAGGTCCGCGGACGGGTGGATGATGTGGAAGTTCTTGCCGCCTGTCTCGCCCACGATGCGAGGGTAGCCGACGTACCGGCCCTGGGCGATGCCCTCCCCGATCTGGCCGTACAGCTTGCGGAACACGGCTGTGCTGCCGGTGTAGTGGAGAGCAGCGAACTGCTTGTGGCCCAGAACGACCTTGGTGACCTCCTCGGGCTCGCCAGGGACAAACTGGATCACGTCCTTGGGCAGCCCCGCCTCGAGGAAGATGTTGTAGAGCAGCCAGTTGGAGGCGATGGCGTAGTCAGAGGGCTTCCAGACCACGACATTGCCCAGGAGGGCAGGGAGGCCGGGCAGGTTGCCGGCGATAGCAGTGAAGTTGAAAGGCGTGATGGCGTAGACAAAGCCCTCGAGGGGTCGGTACTCAATCCTGCTCCACACGCCGGGAGCGTTGTGCGCAGGCTGTTGTGCGTAGAGCTCCTCGGCGTACTGGACGTTGAACCGCAGGAAATCACACAGCTCGGCGGCGGCGTCGATCTCGGCCTGCCACGCGTTCTTGCCCTGGCCCAGCATCGTGGCGGCCATGATATCGTACCTGTACTTGGTAGCGATTAGATCTGCCGCCTTGAGGAAGACCGCCGCTCGGTCTGCGAAGGGAAGAGATGCCCATGCCTCCCTGGCAGCCAGTGCAGAGCTGATGGCTTCCTCGACATGCTCAGGGCCGGCCTTGGAGTATGTCGCCACGACTTCCGAGTGATTGGACGGATTGAGCTGTCTGCCGGTGGAAGATGTCCTGACCTGTGGGGAGGGGGGCGCGTGTGAGCTATGCTGGAAAAAAAAAAAGAAGAAGAAAAGAAGAGAGACAGAGATAAGAGATACGCTCGGCTAGGTTTTCATACGGACCTCTTTACCACCAACTACTATCGGCACCTCCACCGTGCCTTTACCCTTCATCTCCTGAACCGCAGAAAGTAGTCCATCCCGCTGGGCAGAACCCTTGGCATAGTGGTGCTATAAACAGCAGTCAGTACCTTGCGCCCTACTATGACAAAGGTAGGGGACGGCCTCGTTGGCGGCAACTCACGTTTGGTTCATTCACGACCTTTGGTGTCTTGAAGGTCGCCAGTACAGATGCCCTGGGTGCGCTTGTGGCAAAGCCACGTGGTGATGGTCTCCCTATTAGCCTGGACGACGGGAGGGGAGAGCTGCAACGGGCACCAGACCTCGCGTTGAGGGAGAGGAGACTGACCCTGCGGGAAGCCATGACGGTCGCCGAAAATCAAGGAGCAGTGCTTATCTGTGAAGGTGATGGAGGAGGAGGAGGAGACGAGCAGGACCAGGGAAAGGAAGGTAGATCACTGCTTTGAGAATCTGTTGAACCTCGAGAGACGGGAGTTGATTCTCGGAATAGGAAAGAGGATAGTTAAAAACACCGTTCGACCTGGCTCCTTCCTCTGTTCTTATTCTCAGTCTCTATGAAGGGCAGTAACTATCGGGAACTACATTGCCTGCTCGGCTGCCAGCGGTTCAACATATCGTCCGGGCGGGCTGCGGAGAAGCTAGACCCCGCAGTTGTGGTGAGATTGACCAATCAGGTGCTGTGCTTGAAATGCTGGCCCCCGATAGCGGCCCACTGCTCTGGGCCTCTCTGGTGGATTAGTACGGGATGCTGGACCGATACGGAGCCACGCCTTTCTTTGTTCGTCTGCGGTGGACAGATTCAATCTGATAATGAGGCATGGAGGAAGATGTCACGACGGCTAAATACGGAGTGAGAGACTGGCATCTATCAGGATGCTATAGTATGAAAGTGTACGTAAGTCGGTTGCATTTCAAAACCCCAAGTCTCAGTCCAGAAGCAACGAGATACTGGGTGCAAGGGCTAAAAACCACATCCTGCTGGTGTTCCTTTCTCCACTACTATTCCAACAGCACACCGTCTACCAAAAAAAGAGCAGCTTCAAAAGGATTTCAATAAGATATTTCAGCAACGAAAAATCACAAAATGCTATAAAGGTTTCTAGAAACTATTAGATAATAGATACTGTGCGAGGGCCAGTGAGTCACTGGCCCTGGGCTGTGCACGGCCCCGCTAGCCAGCCAACGGCCAGACCTGTAGATAGCCTCAGATAGTTCGGCCTCGTGGCTTTTTCTCTCCTTTTCTCCTCTCTTCAGCGCACCCTGAATACGAGCCCTTTTTTTTTAGCCATCGCATAGATACAAGTTCTTTGATTTCAATTCTTGTGTTATGGTAATACTGAAAATTTGAATTGGATATTTGATAGCTAACTGCATTTGGGGTGAATGAGTGTCTGGCACGGGTCAGCCCAATAAGTATATGATAGGGGAATAAGTAGTTCTATAAGTTCCAAAATATTTGATTGCAATCTTTCAACGCATTTTCCTACAATTTCTACTTACATTCTTAAGATTTTTTTCCTGTTGCTCTGCTTCCTGTTAATTTAGGAACCTACTTGGGACTATCAACACTTGGCTCAACCTTTTGCAGTTGACTGTGAGCATTCTTACCTTGGTGCTGTTGATGGTTGACGGAAGCTGGAGGCGACTGCTGAGCCATGTTGGGCTCAGTCAAGCTGTCCGCGAGACCAACTTGGGTCTGAAGATTCTCGCTTGTAGTATCAGATTGCTGTTATTGACTGGACCGAGTTGGGTCCCGAGTGTTGCTTGCTATTGTGGCACAGTAGTACCCCCCACCCCCGGCATATTCTCAGAGCAGGAACTACCCTTTCCTCCCAACAAATAGTAAGACAGCCACCCACTTCTCTTTTCTTCTATCATTCCTATCATCTTCTTACAACTCCATATCTGCCTATTCAAGCCTCTCCGAGTCATCATTTTCCAAGCTGTCAGACGGGTTTGGGTTTCTATATTGTCCTGTTCAATTTCATACACAGCATCTTCTGGGTCCGGTTGAGAAAGGCCGTACCTCACTTGCCTTCCACCATGCTCGCCACACCGGGAAGACCAAAGGGCACAAAAAGTCCTTGGAAACTTTAGGGTAAGTCTTACTACTATTCCCTCTCAGAACCAGCTTAGTCTAACGCTACCTTCCAGGATGGAGTTCGAGAGATGGATCTTCAAGAACCCGGACGAGCCATCACAGATTGTCGAGGTGCCCCTGGAGGATAGACGTGTACTTATTCAACGTAACCGGCCTGAACCCAAACGAATGGAATCAGCTCGTGTTCCTTGCTGTTATAGGAGAAAGATGTGTTCATGACGCTGCTGCGAGGGTTCCAGGACGACTTCCTCAACATGTCAACGTGGGCTACTGTCCAGTACAAGCTGGCTCTGGGAAACTTTCTCTTGTTCTAAGCACTGCAGACCATGTAAATTGCTCCTTCCTGCTAACACCAGCCCTGGAAACACCCCCCTGCATGTACTATAATTCCTGGTATTTGTTCCTTCCGGTACTCTGCTGGTAATTGCTGGCAAAAGCAGACGAGGAAGTGGCTATCCTGCAACAGAAGGGGCCGGGTATTGTTGAAAGAATGACCATGAAGCTTGATTCTTGATTCTTTAACATGGCTGTATTGAGGCGCTGCAGGGAGAAAGGAAAGAGGGGTGCCTGGCGCTGGCGGGCGAGTGACTCACTGGCCCTTGCACAGTATCAGGCGAGTGTTAAAACCGCTGCACCCTCCCCGCTGACACTCTCAGCGCTGCTTGTGATGTCGGGGGGTCGAGGTTCTTGACGACACTAGAAGTTGAGCGCAACATCTTGGTTGGCTTTGTTGTTTTCAATACGCAATGTTTCGTAAGTACTAAGTACTTACGTAGATAGTATGCCTTTTCTAGAATGCCACAATCAGACTGTGATATAGCTGCCTTGGCCACTCAGCTCTTGTTAAGGACAGCTTGAGCTGCCCAGGCAGGCAATAATATTGGCTGTGTTCTCCTTTGTCCTTTGAGCGTGTTGCTCATGAAACACAACTGTCAACCTGCCTCCATACTAGCCACCCATCCTTCACAGGTGGGCTGCCATTGCGAAGGCTCGGCCACCAGGAACTGGCACCATAGACTCCTGAGCAGTCAAGATGAAATGAGAGGCAATTGTTTATCATTTCGGTCTCATTATATCTATGTGTGACAGCTTTGCTTATTAATATCAAATGTCATTATTCACATAAACTCCTGGATGCAGCACTGACATTCCCTGTATTCACTCAGGCTTCTATGGACACAACCTCCAGAGTACCTTGCAGTGGACCAGATAATAATTCACAGCTGTTGCCTCGTCTACAGACAGACATCGGCCACCAAGGCGAGCAGACCCAATCCCTATTCTGCACTGAACAACCCGACATTGCCCGTTGCCATAACCAGTCAGTACCAGACATCTCGACATTCACTCCTTCATTGCAACATGAACCACATCCTCTACTGCACTGAGTGGTTTGACATTGATGTCCTCCAATCCCACATAACAAGAGGATAGCCTTAAGTCTTGACATTAGCGAGAAATTATAGCTGTTACTCTTCCACCTCAGGTCATCTAACCCATCCTACACCTTCCTGAACACTCCATTATCCCGTATTATGCTCTCATGCTTGTCTAAAGACGACAGGATAGTTGTCAGCCTTGGCCATGATCAACCCACCTCGATATCTAGCGTCATGGCATATTGCAGACATATATAAGAGCATAGCAGCAATCCCAACCAACCCCTAGCATCGCCATGGCTCAATATCCTTCTCCCTTTGGCCACTCCCAGGCGCCTGGCCAAACATTTGACGATTCTTCTCCTTTACGCATCAGTCCCACCGAGGGCTACAGCGCAGAATCCATTCAACCTAACGGGTACCAGACTTATATCGAACTGCGATTTCTCCGCGACCGATTGCCTCCCCAACCGAACCAGCACCAGTCACATCGCCACTCATATCAAAAGGGCTAGTATATGTGGCCAGGCCGGGCCTCTCAGTCACAGGGCTCTCGAGTCTGTTTCCGGCTCCAGCTAGCCTCCGATTGCCAGGCTGCAATACAATCAGGCTCCTGGTTCCGGCAGGCTCTGTGCTCTGGTCGGCTTCCCTTAGTATGGCTTAGATTATCTGGCCCGATATAGAAGCTATCAACATGGTCCATACAATAATAGGTTCCAGCAATACCATCTTCCGCAGCCTTCTCTCTTGAATGACAGCCGAACTGAGCTAATCAATATCTTGCCTGGCTCTAGTATTCTGCCCGGGAATAGTAACATCCAGTCGGAGTCAGCCGATAATCTTCGGCTAGTGTCTATTACTGAGCCCTAGCCTCGCGAGCGGATCCAACCAAATAACACAGTGCTGCCTACAGCCAAGCAAGCTGGCATCCAACCTATCCATCACAGCCAGCTAGACGATGATCCAACAGCCTCGGGAGTTAGTAATAGCTAACAGCAAGCCCTCCCAGCCTCTCCTGTGAATAAAAGCACGAGTCTCCCCGCAGAAGGGACCGACGAACAAGCCACGAGACATCGCAAGCCCTCGGGCCGTAGGGGCCAGGCCCGTCCAGGTGCCTGGACGGCTGAAGAGCTGCAGCAGGCGCGCGCTCTCCGGGAGCAAGGTCTGACTATCGCACAGATCGCCAGGGAGATGGGCAGGACGACCAAATCGGTCAGTACCAGGCTCTGGCAGCTCGGGGGCAGCAACCCCAGGCACACTGAGAATACACGCGGTACTTATGAAAAAGCCAGGCTAGGTGTATAGTATAAGGCCAGGATCCCTCTTTTGACCGGGTGGAGATGCCTCCGTGATGTGGTCGAGCTTTTGGCTATATCACCTGACATCTTGTAGGTGTGGCATAATATGTGCAAGTTTTTCCAGCTGCTTGAACTATTATTTCTGTGCCGTACCTTGCAGCATACGTTGAGGACCCCTGACGGCGGAGTCGGGCAGAGCAGCGAGTTGTTGGAAGGAACTCCATCGGATGAGAGATGGACATGGACATTGCCGACTAGTTGGTTGATTTATGCCCATCTGCAGAGACATTAGCATCACGAAGACATCCAGTGAGTGCCCTGTGAGAACAAACCCGAGGAGGGGATGAGAAGTCTTGTGGCGCATAGCGATGTCATCTGGCCTCTTGATGGGCTCTCCTTCAGCTTACGAGGACTTCAGGATGGCAACTGACGCCTTCTTTAGGAATGGCTGTCCAAGTGAAAGGACAGGAGTATACTATGATGATCCAGTTGACAGATATGACAAAGCATGGAACTGTCTTGCAAGGATATGAGCTGCTTTAGATCTTGCTGAGAACACAGGTATTTATTACGATAAATTTGAGACATCCTAGGGTTGGAGGGGAGAAGAAAAGAAAACCTAAAGACAGAGTGTCTAGGGCGTTTATATTTTTTTTTAGTAGCTGTTTACTGGGCATAATATCATAAGCTCCTAGCTTACTAAGTCCGCTTCTCACTCATCGATGCCAAGAGGATAGGATCTTGTGGAAACTTTCAGTGAAGTTATCCTTCAAGTACACATATAAGAAGTAAATGGTCCAAGATGGTATCTATATAATTATCAGTCCCGGTGAGCCTGGTGAGTCAGATAATTAAAAAGAGACGGAATGATTATTGAGACAGAGGGGACTTATAGCTAAGCAGGGAAGAGGACAGAAGGTAAAAACGAGGCAAAGAATATGCTTGAATCTGCACATAAAACAAGGGCAACTCTCTTTGTACTCGAAGGTCCTGCATAGCCTGAGAGTTGATAACCGCGACCGAGTGACGCTGCCTGGATTCGTAGACTCGGAGCAGGTGAGTTTGTAGTGAGCGCATCTTCATGGTGGTTAGGCGTCTCGGCTAGAAATGGAGGAGCCCTTGGACTCTGGTGAGGTGTTTCGGCGAGAATTGAAGGTCTTGGGCTTTGGTAATGCGTCGCGGAGATCTTGTATGGAGCCCTCCAAGGGGTGTCCCTGGAAGTGGCCTGGCTGCTGCAAGGGCCACGTCTTCATGGTGATCTGCCAGCCCTGCTGGATGGTGGTGTCCCAGTTTTCCTTGAGGATGAGTTCTCCCTCGGGACCCTCGAGGTCGTAGTGGCCATCACGGACATGTGGGCCGAGATTGTCCATGTCAATGTGTTCGAAGGCTTGGTAGATCAACCTTTCCATAGTCTGGAGAGCAATGTCAGCTACAGTATAATCTGATGAAGTTAGGTCCTCTCGAGTATACGTACCGGCCACTTCGAGGCAAGGTGCCAGGGAAAACGAAACTTCCTCCGTACAGCGTCTTGAAATATGACAGGCTCTTTCTCCTCGTTGTTAGGAGCTTTTCCTGATACTTCTCTTTCTTCCTCGGGTTCAATATTAGCTAGTATTCTCATGTCTAACTCCTCAACAACCTTCTTCTGTTTATCTTCTTGAACTACAGTGGCCTCAGCAGCCTTGGTAGCTTCGTATTGAGATAGCAATCTCTTCATAGAGTTCCCGTCAATCACTACTGCATCTCCAAGAGGGCTACCAGCTTTGGCAGCTTCGTCACTAGGCATTTCATTGGCGCCACCAAGTCTGCTGAAATACTTTCTAGGCTCTGAGGCCTCAACGTCATGCAAATGGTCCCCTCTGTCGGGGGAGACAGAAAAGTTTGGTGAATTCATGGACTCATTTGACGTCAGAGAGTCATGGTTTGGTCTCTGAGCAACACTGCTTCCATGGCCCGATCTTGGATTCTCCGACTCCTCAACCATAAGCGGCAAAGCAAATAAGGCCAGCTTCTCCGTGTGGTTTGCCAAGTGGTTCGCCAGGCCACGTACGAATGGTTTCGATTCCCAGCAAATCGGACAATTGGAGCGACCATTACTTTGGGCCACGGTAGCGAGATCGGGGTCCAGAAAGGTTTCGATCTGGGTATCGGTGAGTTCGCCAGAGTGCTGCTGTTCTAAATGGGCCCGAAGGCCATCAGAGGTGGAGTAGAGTGCTTTAGGGTGGTCATAGCAGCGCCAGAGTCGTCTGTGGAACGCATCTTCGTGGTCATGCCACTGACGTCTGCTGCTGTACAATTGCTCAGACTGGAGACAGTCTTGGTATGTGCAAATGTAGGGTTGGAGGTCGTGCAAGACGTGAGACCTAATCATCGATCAAACTGAAGCCGCATTATTACCGGAAACAGAACACTGGGATACAAATAAGACTGGAAACATACCTCCATGCCTTTTCCTGTCCATGTTTGGAGAACACATGATTGAACAGTATGGGCAGATGAAGTCATTTCCTTCCAAAGCCTCTGCTGGCGGCTTGGGCACTTCAACAAATTTTCCGTCTTGTTCGAGAGCTACAGACGCCGTGGTGACGACGGTACCTACTTCAGACCTGTCGTCCAACGCACTGTTGTACTTTGTCGCTTCCATCATGGACAACATGGCACGGTAGTCGTCCTCTTTCGGTGCGAAGCCTGGCTGAGGAAGTCTACCGTGCTCACACTCTTGAGCTACAGGATCTGGTTTTGACACGACTTTCAACTCTGGGAGTTCGTCCTCTTCGTTTACCAGTAGCTTTCATGTATGTCGCTCCCCATACTTGAGATATTTCCGCCGCAGTGTGATAGCTGAGGCTAAACGGGGGTCCAGAGCGTTGAAATATTCTTGGAGGGCTTCCTTCCCCTTCCGCAGGTCTTGAAGGAGCTGTTGGACATGTCTGGAGTCGAAATAAGCAAGCCGCTCGAAGAGGTCGATGTCGGTGTCGGGGTCGATTTGCCGGTAACTCAATGCTTTTGAGGACTTTGGCCGTAGATTCGGATTCCGGATCTTGAAGCTCAACTTGTACAAAGACTCCAAGAGATCAATGATGCTGTGTTTTCGCACGAACAGCTCCCTATCGTTCCCTTCACCCGGATCCGAGTCGTCCGAAGAGTCGTCCTCGCTAATGGCTAAGGGTCTGGCTTGTTCCTCAAAAGGAAGTCTTGCACCTGTAACAACCGCGATACCTGGAAAACTTGTTAGCGTGCGGATTCACGTGGTTGGATACTCCGTGGACATACTCTCTTCTAACGACGAGACCAGCTGCTGGAGGATCTTGCACACGCTCGAAAACATCAACTCGGAATTTCGGAGCCTGAAGTCCAAGGAGCTGTGCCCCTGTTGAAGAGCTCCAAGATTACCACACCAGACTCTGATTTTGCCTTGTTGGGCGAGGATGTCCTCCACGGGCATCAGTTCAAGAATGTCTGGCTCAGTATGAGGGAGTTGGGAGCACAGATCCTTGAATATCCGGATGCATTTTTGACACAAGGCTCTGACTTTCCGAAGCTGCTTCGGCGGCTTCTTAGGGTACTTGAAGATGAAGCGAGCAATGTAGAGCACTGCGATCTCATCATTTTCCCTCAAATATCTGCCTCGATTTCGGCCGATCAATTGATCGTTAAGAAATGTGCCGTTGCTTGACAGATCGTCCACTACTGCGACAATTTTGTCACCCGAGACTCCTCTTTGTTCTTTGAATATCAAGCAATGCCGATCCGAGACGTCGGGGTTGTCCACGATGATATCTGGTTTAAGATTAATGCCATGCTCCAACATAATGACCTCAATATCAGCAGTTGATGTGTATAAACTAACCACACTCGGGGTGACGCCCTATGAGGCAGCTTTCCTCTCTCAAGACGATGCACTTGCCGCCATCCTTGGCATCCGAGAGGTATAGATGGCCCCACGCTGCCTTTTTCTTTTGACTCTCACTCACGTTGGTGATAATAGACAATGTCTTGATAACAGTCTGATGAGTAGATCGGGATGCCAAATAGAGAGATCCAACCATACACAAAGGCAGGGCAAAACCTTTTCAAATCTGACACCATGAAGTTTGTGCGCCCCTCCTCCCCTTCTCCCCCTCTTGGTGTCGCGACTGCATGTGGCGCTGAGAAACCAAGTTTGACCAATAAAAGGTCTTTGAACAAATGCGACCCACTATGAGCTGAAGAAGGATATCAGCGCTTATGCAGCTGTTGAGATCCCCTCATTTTAACGCCCAGAGCAGCAAGCTCGGATTAGCGCCTCACTCATAAACTCTGGGAGTTGCATTGCCCACCTGAACAACTGGGCCACCCCTCGAGTCATCCTACAGCATTACCACGTTGAAGTCTGATCTACAGGCAGTTGTTTGTTCTCGAACTTCAAGTCCGCCTGTCCCAGGTGTGTATCGTAGTCGAGGAAACAGCTACCCCAGATCAGCTACAGATCATGTCCGGTATCGAAGTCGCTGGTCTCGTCTTGGGCGCTTTGCCCCTGATCATATCCGCCGTGGAACAATATGAAGCCAGCCTGGACCGAGCCACTGCATTCTTCAAATGGAAGGATGAATTGGACAAAGCTCTGAGAGAACTATGGATTCAACATTCGTCTTACGAGATGACACTCAGAAATCTACTGAAAGATGCTACAGGCCCCAAATTATTACAGGAGATGATGTCGGATGCACGAAATCCATGGTGGAAGAGCCCTGAATTGACTGAGTGCCTCAAAGAGAAACTTGGCAACGCCTACAATGTATACACCTTTACTGTGGGAGAGATGGAGTCTCATATGAAAGCATTAGCCAGCCATCTGGACATGGATCGAGAACACGTGAGCAAATATGCTGGATCTGGACTCGCATTATCAGCGATACTAACTCCATAAGGCAGGGAACTGCGAACAAGCTTGAGGCCATCATATTAGCAAACAAACCCCGTTGCCAGCACACAGCACGGACCGCCCCGGTTTGAATTCAAACGGCGAGTCAAGCTGACCATGAAGAGGAAACACATCAGAGTCCTGCTCAACGGCATCAAGGACTGCAACGAGAGACTGGATAGCTTCATCGATAAAGCGAACAAGTTTGAACAGGCCTCCGATCCAACAAGAAAACGAAAGACACGTATGACCATGCCGCTGGAGAGTATCCAGAGATACGCCACGAAGCTGCACCAGGTCCTGTCTCGAGCTTGGTTGTGCTCCTCCCACAATGCACACCATGCACACCTTCTCCTCGAACACCGGATGATGTCTTCATCGCACCACAAAACTCGGGCTGTCACAGTCGGGAACAAGCGCAATCCATCATTTGCTTTATGCTTCAGCACTTCATCAGATCTCAAGTCATGGTATGTGGTCGAAGTTAGTGTGTGGTCAGAAAGCGATCCTATAGACACGTGAGTATCCCTTGAAGCAACAGGCTCATACCATACACCATTCGCACCTCTGCCGAGAGTCCTCAAGAGCCGAGTCTATCATTGTACCGATGACATTTGTAGCATGCCCATGTGAGATTGCTAACACTTTGTTCAAAAAAAAAATTAAAAAAAAAAAAGAAGAAGGAAACCCGGGAGAATAAAATTTCAGCTTGACCCGCCCGCTGAGGAACTGACAGAGTTCCAAGCTGGAAGAGATAAAGGATTTGTGCTCGACTTTGGCCTCTCAAACAGGCACCACTTGTTGTGGGTTCTATCTTGACCTTCAAGGTGTATTGAAAGGAACCTATTCTGCAAGTAATGCACAGATACCCTTGAGGTCTGCTGAACAAGTGGTTTGCCTCGAGGACCTCCTCTTTCCGTCCGGGACAAGGCACCAAGCACTTACACACGAGGAATGGTACATGCTGGCCATCACGCTGGCCTCTTCGTTCCTCCAGCTTCATCAAACCCCTTGGATCTCCAACCGCTGGAGTAGTAAAGACATTTACTTCTCCCAGGGCCTCGGCAATATCGACGTTCAACACCCTTTCGTAATGAAGGCGTACCCCCAGACAGACCATCCCAAGGCCAGCACAATATTCTCCTCGGCCCACCCGCCGCACCATGACGACAGTATGAATCTTCTCGTTCTTGCCAAACTCCTCCTGGAGATACGCTTCAACAAACGAGTTGAGAACGCATGGCGGCCCGAGGACTTGGGACCACACTCCGTGCCCAACGAGGCGACGGATCTACAGACACTCAAGCGTTGGATCGCACTGGAGAAGGGCAATCTTTCTTGCAATCTTTATGACGCTGTTCTATACTGTATGAGGTCTTTTGCAGACCCAGGGACGGATCTCAAGGACCCCGCTTTTCGCCACAGACTCTTGGACAATGTTGTATCTCCATTATTTGATGAGCTGCGGTACTGGCAGGAGGGGTCATGAGAGATAAGTCGCTCAAAATTTAAATGGAAACTGTGGCCACTTGGATTGTGGTAGTACCCTTTCGGAGACCATTTCAATTTCCATCCTTGTGACTTCTTCATTAGGTAAAATTTCAACATATAAGAAGCTATCGAGGTTGTCCATTAGCCGACTGATGTCCTTGATCTTACCTTTCGTTTATATTTTAGTATTCATTCAACCAGGAAGCGGCCTTGCTTCAGTCAATAAAACAGAGACAGTCATGATACACACAAGCACACATACTCTCTCTCTATTTTGATAGCCACAGTAGGTCGTTCGCTAGGGTTAGACAGGTTGCTTGGTTACTGTGGTTGTCCGGCCAAAATAACTAAGCGGTAAATACAGATCAAGTCGAGAGCTGGCTGTTGTGGCCGCCGAGTCTGGCTGGCGTGTGTCGCCATTTTCGGCGGCGTTTGACAGCGAACGGATCTGTCACCGCCAGGTTCTTGGTACCTACTTCCCCCGCGCTGAGTGGCAACACGCTCACACAAGGGTGATTGTCTGGGTAGGCCAATCGCCGTTACTGCTGAGGCAGCACTCGGTAGGAGCCATCTTCCACTCTTGCTCCCACACGCCGATCCGGTAATACTCTCCATCATCCGCGGCTGGGTACACTATCAAGCCAGCTACCAGGTCCCCGTCGAACTCCGTCTGCGTGTGGGGCCGCTGAGAGGTGCAAACAAGAGAGACACGAGCTGCCACGCTGCGGGCAACATGAGGCTCGCGAATCACATTATACGTGTCCCAATGACGCACCAGGCCCGGCAACCACCGGTTTGAGAACATGCATGTCAAAATCTAAGAATTGGGCACCCACCCTAGCAGCTCCTTGAGCTCGATCATCCGGCAGCGTATGGTGAGATAGGCCCGTCTGACCGCACCAAAAGGGTTTTCGTTGACAAGCTCTACGACTGCTTGCAGCACGGCGCAGTCCATAGTCCACGGCACGTCATCGGCTTTAATGCACAACGTGGACGCGTATTCTGTTCGTAGCCATGCCCCTCTGCCGAAACTCTCCCGCTGTCCCACCCAGCTCCAAGAAGGCCGCGTAGGACGATCCGGGTCAGAAAGCTGTTCAAGTCTTTCCTCAAACGGCACTCCTTGCCAGGCAGGATCCGAAGGTGCGCATACCAGATATAACAAGTCGTTTGCCAGGTTTTCGCGCCACAGTCCGGCGAGATATTGGCTCCCGGTCTCTCTGTGAACCTGCCTGGCGAGCGCGGCCATGGCCGGCAGACTGTCGGTCTCGATCGTAAACTGCTTGTGGACGAAGCGCTCAACATCTCGCGCAAAGTGACCGAATGGCATCTGGCGTAAAGCCCGGAAATTAAGCGTATCGAGTACTATGTCTTTACGTTCTGTTCGCCAGCCGTTCTCACAAGCCTTGGAGTCACCGCATCTCATAAAGAGAATGTTGGTGCCGAAGATCAGCAAGCGTCTTAGAATGCGATCTCTTGGTGCACCCAGCCGCGATGAAGCCAGCGCAGGCCAAGAATGTCCCCCAAAAAAGGGGACACCGCCCCATTTGAGGTGATCTTTATAATTACTGAGAGCGCTTATTGGGAAAGATATAATCCTGCAGGTCACGGAGCTGACGGATTCTGAAGGCCGCGCGGGACTTTGGCCGCCGTCCGCGGTGCCCAGCTTGAAATCTAGGCCTGGCTGGATGCAGCGATTCTGGAGAAATCCTTCTTGGCAGCTCGTGGAAGATGCGGCACAGATCGTGATACATGCGCCCCTGAACGTTTCTCCAACGCGCTGGCTTTCTTCGCCCCAGTCCCGCGAGTCGCCTTGTAGGATGCACAAAGCATCGACCCATAGGAAGCGTATTGATAGGCTTGAGCAGACCTTGTCATGAGGTGAGACGTTAGATTCCAAGCGTGCACCAGTCTGCAGGCTGAATAGTGCCGCAGGGACATTCTCACCTGGATAGCATCTTGGATGACAGGAGACAGATCTTTCACGTTGAAGCCGGATTTTCGATCTTCCAGGTTGTTGACTGTTGTGATGTACTGGTGTCTTGCGGTCTCGGCGTCCCCCCAGCAGTAGCTGAGAGCGCCGTGTCTGATGTCCTCCGCCGGACCACCGGGAATATCGCGAGAGATGACCAGCTTCACGCGCCCAATCGAAGTTCCGCAAGATCAAGGAGCCTGGTAGGGAGATCCAAGGCCACACAGCAGTCCATTGATGCTTCAGATTCCGCTATGCAGTCTTGAATGAAGCTGAGGTTCCGCTCCGATACAACCGAAACAGTGGGGGCCGGCAGCAATATCGGGACCATAGTCTTCGACGGTATACAGTTGGGTATAGTCGAGCGTGTTGTCTGGCTTGTATTTGTGCAAAGGAAGCCCGTGTCAAGTCTATCTCCATAAGAAACCTCCATGTCTTGGACATGACGCATGAATGCAGTTTTGTCTCCATAAGAAACCTCGTCTTCGACATCACGCATGAAAACCTCTAAGCCTTACAGCGTGATCAGCGGCCCTCTCGACACGGTGTAGTCTCTGTCTTCAAGAGTCTGAATGACAACCCTCACGCGGCGTGATCCTTGGCCGAACCGCTCCATGGGACGGGGCGCGGAGACGAGAGTGTTGCGGAGCATCCTGCAGAAGTCGCAACCTGCCGCCGAAGACTGCGCCAAGCCATTGAACGCTGGCCACTCGTCCTCATATGCCGGACAGAAGAACCTATCCGTACCAAGGAGCTCCAGGTGACGACAATGAGAGCATAGCTGCGCGGTACGACTTGGTGATGGTACCATGGCCGGGTCTTTTGCAGCAGACATCACGGCAGCGAGGTGGCCTTTTCATCTGACAGGGCGGAAAAGCCCTGGCCACGGACACAGTAAGCTTAGAAGCCTAGCAAATAGAAAGAGAAGTCAAGTGTACAGGAAAGTGACTTCGGAAAGGTAGGTTATGTTTATATTGCGGGACGTAAGGCTAGGGCGGGCTCAGTACGGAGTGAGAGGGGGTGCCAAGCCTATTTATAAAAATAGAGTGGCTGGCAGCTAGAGGGAGAAAAGAGAGAAAGAATGACTGTAGGAAGGAGAGAAAAAGAAAATGGGTTCTTTTGCGACTACTTATTTTTTTTTTTTTTCTCCTTCCAGGTGCTTGCCGACGTGTTTTTGAGGTGAAAAATATAGTGAGGCTCAACAACTTGAATGGCACGGAGGGTAGAAATGGCCGCCATACCTGGCGGGCGTAACAGCGTGTTCTCGATTACATAAGAAAATTGCATGGAAAATAGAGAAAAGCTAAGTAAGCAAGAGCAATCTTAAAGTTTTATGCAATATATATAAAAGATTTTGGTAAAGCGAATTTTATTCAAAAGTTATATTTTTCTTATTATTCATGTTGATGATAATGATTGTGAGCTATTGAATTCTGTTGAGTAAGTACTTGATTATAATGATCCATTTTCAAAAGCACAAAGCTTTGGTGTAAGCCAGCTGCATCGAGCCAAAGTATAAGTAAGTAGCTATAGGGCGAAAAGAAAGAAGGAAAAAAAGCAAGTGGAAAAGGTCTAATCCTCATCTCCCACTGGCCCCAGAGAGACCCAGTCGCGTCCGTCGTAATCATAATCACGGTCCGCGCCAAGACAGTAATTATTCTCTCCTTGGCCACTGCCTTCCCACTTGCTACTACTCATTCCTTCCTGGCGTGTCACCCGCGTGCGTACGACTTGTGACTAGCTTCGACCCATATTTCTCGCCCGTCTGTCCTCCCTCTTCTTTCAAGCTATCGACCCAAGAAATCCAATCTGTTGTTGCAGTGGTTGGGCGGCCTCATTTCCTGTGCCAGGAGCTGACTCTTCTTGAAGAGAGAGAGAGAGAAAGAGAGTTCATACACCAAAGCTTCAGGAGCCGGGGTCTTCAACCGAGATTTGGCAGTACCAGCAGCAGTCCTCCCGCTGGGGTCTGACGTATGTAGGTGCTCCTCCTCCTCCTCCTCCCTCTTTTCTTTATCTCCTCTGACCTCGACCTGGGCTCCAGGCCCGTTGACCACCTTCAGACAAATCTCTCGTGACCCCTCCATCTTATCACCTGCTTCTTTATTCCCATCTCGTGGCTGAGGGCATCATCTCTTTCGCCCTCCTTGGTTTGACCTGTCGTGTAAGTGACTTGAGGTCTCCACTCGCGCAACACCCCTCGCCAGGGCCTGTCTGCCAATCGCGTCCCCTACAACTCTGACCACTGAACGTGCTCCACCAGCGTCCGTCCGCCCGCCCGCCCGTAATGACATCCCATCACGGTCATGCCCGAGCGCATGACCCTGACGCCGAGCTCTTTGAGGACGACGAGGATCTCGCTGTCAACCCCCACAACCCCTACGAGTCCAGCACGAGGTGGCGACACGAGGAGTCCTCTGCATACCGCAAGCATGCATCACTCAAGCCCCGGGCCGCCGAGGCCAAGACCGGCACCCATGACTTGGCCGACTTCTTAAACTCCTCACGGCTCGCCCCCGACGACGACACCTCGCGGAGCCGTCCCGTCTCTGCTGTTCCCAACAAGTATACACCCATCATGGTCGAAGGACAAGCCCCCGAGGCCGCCCTTGACGCGCATGCCGGCGCGGATGCCGCGCACAGCCACCCCAGGGACGGCAGGACAATCGCCTGCGGGCCGCTGTTGAACTACAGGCGCATGGAGGGGACCTACTGGGTCGGCAGCGTCCTGGTCGTCACCACGGGCGGCGGCAAGACGCAGGACGTCGTCCCCACGCTGGCCCTGCGGAGGATCGACGCGGCGCAACAGCAGCAGGCCCAGGCGGCGGAGGGCGTCAGCA
The DNA here is from genome assembly GCA_014850475.1 of Cryphonectria naterciae. Classification (NCBI taxonomy): domain Eukaryota; kingdom Fungi; phylum Ascomycota; class Sordariomycetes; order Diaporthales; family Cryphonectriaceae; genus Cryphonectria; species Cryphonectria naterciae. The sequence goes on along the minus strand of JACWST010000179.1, from coordinate 11,163 downwards.
ACGGGACGGATGGGCACACAAACGGCCTCGCGGGCGCCGTCGTCAATATACAGGGCTTGTGTCTCTACTCTGACCCTCGCAACACGTTCTGGAGGTTCGACCTGCGCTGCGAGATGGGGGCCACCGAGAGAAAATGGGCATACACCCTGCCCGAGATGCGCTTCATCAGCAAGAAGAAACCGCAGGAGAATTTCTTCCATATCCCGGCTATCACAGAGTCCATGAGGAGTATGTGCCATGTCCCTCTGTGGTGGATTGAAGCCAAGCCCCCCCCCCCCTCTTCTTTGCTTCATTGCGATGCTGACTTGTCGTGGATTCACAGTCATGTTCCACTCGTGCAACGGATTCTCGGTGGGCACAGACGAGGCCGCCTGGAGCGGTCCCGCATTGTGGAACGACGTCCTGCGCCGACACGCCGAGGTGCCTTTCCACGTTCTTATAGGGGGTGGCGATCAGGTCTACTGCGATGGCATACGTGTGAATGGCCCGCTGCGAGAGTGGACAGCTATTGCCAACCCCAAGAAGCGCCGAGATTACCCGTTCCCAGAGAAGCTGAGGGCAGAGTGCGACGACTTTTACCTGAACAACTACATCCGGTGGTATTCGACGGAGCCATTCGCCTCGGCCAACGGCCAGATTCCCCAGGTCAATATCTTTGACGATCATGACATAATCGATGGCTACGGCTCCTATGTCGACGAGTTCATGAAGTGCGACGTCTTCCGCGGGATCGGTGGATGTGCGTTCAAGTACTACATGCTGTTCCAACACCATATGCCGCCGCCGTCTTCTTCCACCTACACCTCAGACGCGCCCCAGACGATGATCCAGTCCGGGGTCGGCCAGGATCTCGGTGTTGACCCAGCCCAATTGGTCGACACCTACGTTGCGGCGCCTATGGTGGAGTCGAACTATATCGTGGGCCCAAAGCCTGGGCCCTATATGGCAGCGCGCTCGCACAATGTCTTTGCTAGGCTGGGCGCCCGCATCGCGCTTGTGGGAATCGATGCGCGCACAGAGCGCACTCGCCACCAGGTCAACTTTCCGGAGACCTACGACCTGATCTTTGGGCGGCTCACCCAAGAACTCCGCGACGCACGGGCTGCTGGTACGCCGTTCAAGCATTTGATCTTACTTCTGGGCATACCGATTGCATATCCAGTGGGTGCCAAATTCCTCTCTTATCACATACCCGCGTGCATTTCGACTCCTCCAGCTGACTCTGGTCTGTATAGCGTCTCACCTGGCTCGAAAACATTTTCTCGAGCCCCATTATTGGCCCAATCAAGTTTGCCAACCGGAGATTTGGCCTAGGTACGTGATATCCTCTTCAACTGATCCGGCCTCCTGTTTTTTCTGTATCTTGGACCCAGCCGGTACTTCTGGGCTACCTGAACACGAGGTCTCTCGCGCTTTCTTACCACCTTACTGTTTATGCCGCGATATTGACCGGCAAGCTGCTCGAACTGATCTTGACTGACGACATGCGCAGGCGGTGGCCTCTTCAACCACTTTGATGGCTCAGTCGATTTGTTGGACGACCTCGACGACCATTACACCTCGAGCGCTCACAAGAAAGAACGAAATTGGATGATTGAGACTTTCCAGGGGATATGCAAGCAATGTAAGTTCACGAACTCGTCCGATATGTATATAGTTCTTGCAATTTTCCAGCGCGCTAAGCCTGCAACACAGTCTCTGTTCGCCTTACTATTCTGGGCGGGGATGTCCATCTTGCGGCGCTGGGTCGCTTCTACTCCAACCCCTCGCTCAACATCCCATGTGAGAACGACCACCGATACATGGTCAACGTCGTATCCTCGGCTATTGTGAACAAGCCGCCACCCCAGGCCATCGCCAATCTCCTGGCCCGCCGCAACAAGATCCACCACCTGAACCACGATACCGACGAGACACTCCTCAAGCTCTTCAACAAGGACCCGGGCGACTCGGCCAAGACGGCAGCGCACAATCAGGTCACCATGCCCAGCCGTAATTTTGCCATGCTTACCGAGAACTCACCGAACAACGCACCACGGGCACACGAGCCACGCCCGCAACCCTCCAGTCAGTTTTTACGACCAGTGACCGCCACAACCAACGGATACAGCGCCGCCAGTACAAACGGGAACGACTTGTCACCGGTCAACACCCGCTCGTCGGTTAAGACCAGGCGTTCCAAGCACAATGTGAACGGCCACCTGCCTATCCAGGCCGGCGAGGCCGGCTGCGGCACGACGCACAAGGCCGCGCACCCCACAGAGCACGGGCAGGGGAACGACGGGAGTCTGGATATCTGCTTCCGCGTCGAGATCGACCAGCACGACCCCCAGGGCAGGACAGAGAGCTACGGCCTGACGGTGCCGACACTGACCGTGGCGCCTGGCTCTGCATAGGATGCAGCCGGTCGCGGGTCTGCCGTCACCAGTCGTGGTTGCTGGGCTTGTCTGTTCTGTGTCTGATTCCTGCAGCCCCTGCATGCATATCGTTGCTGCCTATCACAGCATCTATAAACCTACTTGGAAGTTTTTCAAGTAGACACCCTCCACTGCCGGCGCGGTGCATTTTTGGGGGGGATCGGGCGTTGAATTATACTTGATAGATGTCTTCTTCTTCTTCTGACTGTTGTTTTTATTTGAAAGGGTTTTAGAACAATATTGCATAATGGAATACAAATTATAAACATACTGCGCTTTGCTGTTTTATAAATAGCTGGTATTATTCTTGTTCACAAACAGGTTTTAAAACCCGACCTTATTCAGAGTCAATGTCAATATCAAAATAGCCTTCAACGTTCAACATAGTCTTCAATTGAGTCTTGACTACAGCATCTTATGGGTGCAAAACTGGTCGTGAGCAGGAAGTAACAATCTACAAGGTCTGCACTGCCTATAAGTAAATACTTAACAAGGCAAACTTCTCCAGGGCCAGCTGGTATCTCGATACCTTTGCCTCAACAACAACATTGGCAGCAGTTACTCCGTTCTTCTGCTGGAGAAATGGTCCCAGTGATAGCTTCAAGTCCTCTCGAGCCCCCTTCGCCTGTCCTGTCGCCAACAATAAGAAAGACCGCACCGATTCTGATGGAGTTGGAGCTGGCGCGTGGCAACAATAGTAAACTTTACAGAATATTAGAAAAAGGGGGGCTTACACGAAGGCTCAACACGAGTTTTAGACAGAAGCAGCCCCAGAGGAGCTCCAGAATCCATCGCAGAAGCGCTAGGAAACCGACATTGCCTATAAAATGCCTCGAGAGTGGCTGAACGAAAGTTGAAGGAGACTGGACGGACAAAAAAAAAAAAAAAAGAAAAGAAAAAGAAGAAAAAAGAAAAGAAAGAAGAGAAAAGAAGGGAGAAGGGAAGAGAGAAGAAGGGGTACTTCAAAAGGGTACAAGTAGAGGGGACTAAAAATGAAAAGGAACAGATA